>PVKS010015039.1:0-46906 GCA_004027875.1 Aplodontia rufa | reverse complement strand
GATCATTTTAGATCTGCAGTTAATAGGGTATAAGGGTATAATAGCCTAGAATGTAGTCTAGCTAATTAAGTAGCCTCTGGATAAAAATAGGGAGGTGTAGTTTGGGGAAGTGTTTGATCAAAACAGGCTTAAAGAATTAAGTACAATATTATTCTTTTAGTAAATAAAGCTTCTCTGTGCAGTACATGAAACAGTCTATGAAGATTTGACCATGACTTTATGATAAAGTGGGTAGTTTTTTGTCTGGTGCTCTAAAACAGTTTAAACCAAATAGTTACATTTGGTCCCTAGCTAATAAAAAACTTCACTTATGCTAAGATAGGGCTTCTAGATTAACGTAGCACAAAAAACTTCAAAAGCTTCTCTTATCAAGTGAAGCAAGGGTTTAAAGAAGTCTCTGAAGGAAAAAGGCAACAGTTTATACCAATTAGTTACATATGGTCTATGTGGTGGGAAGGTCGAAGACATAGATTGTACTAATGGTTGAAATGTTAAGTTTGCTGTGAAACTAAAAAGAAAATTGTATAATGAAGCAGATGATAATAAAAGTCTTGTTTGTGCACCTGTATAAAAATGTTCAGCAATAAAAAACAGACGGCATTTTGCTCAAGCAGGGAACTGTGTCTGCTTGCAACTTGTCCCGGAGGTTCCAGCCGTTCCTCCGTGCCGCCGACTCCACTTTTCCTTCGGGGACCCGAGTTCAGCCGGGGCTGGCCCCCGGCAGGTTATTTGTCTTTTAAAATCAATTTGAATCTTTATTATTTCTTCTAATGGATGAACTTAATGAAGCATGTTTATTGTCACAATTTATGTATTTTTAAAAATCTTGCTTCTGTCATCTTTGTTTCTTCCTCTTGCTACCCCAACCCAGCCCCTTTCTATTCTTTCTTGTGAGGTCTTAGGTCTTTTATTGTGTGGTCTTTATTTATTTTTAATTTTTTTAAAGAGAGAAGGACAGAGAGAGAAAAAATCAGTTTTTATTGAGCTTTTTTCATATGGCTTTTGTGGCTCCAACACTTAGTCGTGTATGTAGTGCTGGGGTTTGAACCCGTGTACTTATGTACTCCATGCAAGCTCTGTAACTGTCAAGCCACTGCTCCAGCCCCCTCTGTAGTCTTTAAAAAAAAAAAAAAAAAGGATCATGTGGAATATCAAGTATTTTTGGAAATGAAGCAATATATTATACATTGAGGCAGACACTATAATTCTAGCAATTTGGGAGGCTGAAGCAGGAGGATCACAAGTTTGATCTAGTATCTGCAACTTAGACACTGTCTTAGAAAAAAAAAATAAAAATGAAAAAGGGCTGGGGATGTAGTTCAGTGGTAGAGCATCCCTGGTTTCAAAAAAATTATTTTTTTAATTAAGAAAATGCATATATGGGCTGGAGCAGTGGCTCGGCAGTTGCAGCGCTTGCCTGGCATGTGCAAGGATGTGAGTTCAAACCCCAGCACCACATACACAACAAAGTGTCCAAGGAATGAAAGTCACATGAAAAACTAAATAAAAATTGCTTCTCTCTTTCTCGCTCTCTCACTGTCCCCTCTTTCTTAAAAAAAAAAAAAATGCATATGTGGGGCTAGAGCGGTGGCTCAGCAGTTACAGCGCTTGCCTGGCATGTGCAAGGATGCAGGTTCAAACCCCAGCACCATGTACACAATGAACTGTTGGAGCAGTGAAGGCCACATGAAAAACTAAATAAAAGCTGATCCTCTTTCTTTCTCTCTCTCACTGTCCCTCTCTCTCTTTAAACAAAGAAAGTATATATATATGTATATATATAAACACATGTGTATGTGTTATGCTGTATTTTTAGTTCTGTAAAACATCTAAATGATAAACACCCTTAGAAGCAAAAGTGGGATATTTATCTTGATGTACTACAATTAGAATATTGGTGTTTTTACTTTGTGAGGTCTTTAATTTTTTTTTTAAGTTAAAGTTTATTTTATAGCTGTAGTTACCATAGTTATTCTTTTTATATATATGTGTGTGTATATGTATATACACATGTATATGTATGTGTATATATACGTATATGTATGTGTATATATGTATATACACATACATATATATACACACACACACATATATATGAGAGAGGGACAATGAGAGAATCAGTTTTAATTAGTTTTCCATGTGACTTGTTGCTCTGACACTCTGCTGTGTACATGGTGCTGAGGTTTGAACCTGCGTCTTTGTGCAAGCCAGCAAGCGCCATAATCGCTGAGCCACTGCTCCACCCCATTCATAGTTACTTAAACTCAAATCAGTATTTTACTGAGTTAAATGCTTACTGCCACTGTTTTCATACTACAACTTCTCCATTAGAAAATTCCTGATATTGATTTAATCTTTCAGTTGGCTTTTTTAGGCCTTCGAGTGGATTTTTTTTTTGGTCAGGCAAGCGCTGAAACCGCTGAGCCACTGCTCCAGCCCCAAAATTTTCTTATATTAAAATTTTTTAAACTTTTTTTAAAACAGAGAGAATCAGTTTTATTTATTTTTCATCTGGCTTTAGTTTTTTTTTTTTTTTTTTTTTTTTAAAGAGAGAGAAAGAGAATCAATTTTTTTATGTGGCTTTCATTGCTCCTCACACTTCATTGTGTTGGTGGGGCTGAGGTTTGAACCTGCATCCTCCCACATGCGGGGCAAGCACTGTAACTGCTGAGCCATCCCTTCAGACCCTGGCTTTAGATTTTCTGACACTTAGTTATGTATGTGGTGGTGGGGTTTGAACCTGGGTATTTGCACATGCCAGGGAAGCCTCTAATCGCTGAGCCACCATCCACCCCTTTTCTATTAAATTTTTGAAGATTTTCTTTACATTTCCATTTTCCAGTTCTCTTCCTTGGGAACGTCAGTTACATGTTGGGCTCCCACTTTCTCTTTTCCGTATGTATCATTTTCTCACTAACCACTTTTCCCTCTTTTGCAATCAGTGTGTGTTTGTTTTTTAAACCTGTCCTTCATCTTACTACTCTGTTTTTTCACAGTGTAGTTTGCTCTTATTGATTCTGCTCCCTGTTATGATAATCACATCTATGATGTTCTTCTTTTACTCACTAGCTTACTTTTTACGTTGCCATTGTTGTTTCTCTTCTTTGATCTCTTTTCTTGGATTCCATAGTGTTGTGGGGGTTTTTTTGTTGTTGTTGTTGTTTTGTTTTGTTTTTCTTGAAAGTGTCAAAGTTTTTGTTGGAAAATTTCTTGTTTTTTGGGAGCAGTTCCTTGAAAGGGTACTTTTCACTTTTGTGTCCCTTTTATTTTTTCTGTAGTATCTGTGCATAGGTCTCAGTTGGATCCTTTTACTAATTACTTATTTTGAATGGAACTATTTACAACGTGAGTGGATTCTCACTGACCTCTATTTACCTTGATACTATTATATAGTATCTTTAGCACATGATGTTATATTGTATCCTCAGCAGCTGAGTTAGAGGATTGCCTATTGTTATAGTTTATAATCTGTTTAAACTGTATCTTTGTCAAGGGAGACAAGTGGGAACTTTAATTGCTTATTTTATGGTATTTATATCAGCATACTTTTCCACTGTGCCCAGTCAGTTCTTGTTCATTTAGGTACATATGGACCTGTGAAGGATCCTAAACTCTTATCTCCTTTTTGTCACAGGCAAACAGGTTATTCTGGCCAAAAAAACCTGGACTCTTACAGAGTTCTGTATTGCTCAAGTTTTTGGTTTGGTGGTCAATGCTTTACCTCTGTTAGCCTACTTTTTTTTGTAAGATAGAAAGGATCAGTTTTATTTAATTTTTCATCAGGTTTTCATTGCTCTGACAGTTGTGTATGTGGTATTGGGTTTTAAACCTTGGTCCTTGTACATGCCAGGCAGGTGCTTCAACTGCTGAGGTACCGCTCCAGCCCTCTGTTAGCCTACTTTGATCCATGGTTGCACATCTGATTTTTGGAACTCATACACAGAAGGCATTTATGTCAAGTTAGTCTTTTTTTTTTCTTCTTTTTTTAAAGAGAGAAAGAGAAATCAACTTATTTTTTTCATCTGGCCTTTGCTTTATTGACACTTGGTTGTGTACATGGTGCTGGGGTTCAAACTCAGGTACTACTAACCATAACTGCTAAGCCACCACTCCAGCCCCTAGTCCATTCTTTTGATGAATTAGGATGTTCCTTAATTGTCTCATAGTCTACCCCACTTTCCATTTCAGGTGAAAGATTGATGACCGACTCCACAGAACTCTTTTATTTAATCTCCAATGAATCTACCTTGATTAGTATTCACAGAAATGAATGTTAGCTCTAGGCATCATCCATCAGTTTGGTCCAAGTTTTATAGTATCTGGGTGCTCTTTGTTTTGTTTCATTTTTTGTTTATTTTGTTTTGTTTTATGAAACACAGGGTCTTGCTCTGTTGCCCAGGCTGACCCTGAACTCCAAGTGATCCCCTGCCTCAACCTCCCAAGTAGCTAGGACTATAGGTATGTACCCCTGAGGCTTGGCAGCTATTCTTTGTAGTCTATTTTCAAAAGTTGTGATCCTTCACTACATACATAATTATTTTTTTCTCTCTTTTTGGGAGAGAGGTTTGTGGGGCATGTATATGTTTCATTTTATTGATTTTTAGGGTGAGGGGATAAGTAATTGTGCATTCACTGCAATATCCTTATAAGAAAATGAACGAGCTTTAAATTAAATAATGTATATAAAGCACTTATGTATGGCACATAGTAAACCTTTGATAAATGGTTTATTATTGTTTGTTTGTTTTCTGCTTCACCAGAATGTAGTTCCATGAGGGGAAGGGACCTTATTTGTCTTGTCATATTACCAGTGCCTGACATAGAAAGTGCTTTGTAATTATTGTTGAATGAATGAATGATTAGGGAGCTTGGGTTTCTGGTTGTGGAATAAGGGGATAAAGTTCAGGAAAGGAGGAAAATCCTGAGCCTGTACAGTTTCTGTCTTCCACTCATTGATTTGTCTCTGTGTGCAGGAGCAGCCATTTTGGGGGGTGCTGATGGATACCTGTGGGGTCGGCTATGTCGCCCTGGGGGAGGCCGGCCCCGTGGGAAGCATGACTGTGGTAGACTCTCCTGGGCAAGAAATGCTAAATCAGTTCGATGTCAAGGCCTCAGAAACAACCAGTGTGGAGGCTTCCATAGCGATGTCATTACCTCCCCCTTTGCCTGGATTTGAGGATTCTCCTGATGAGAGGAGTCTTCCTCCAGAACCAGAAAGCCTCTCCAGACTGAAACAGCAGCAAGGTGTGTACCTTGTCCTTCATCTTTTCATCTCCCTGTGCTTAGCCTAAGATGAAAGAGAACAGGTTGAACTAATAGGATCTTACAAATCTGGGTAAAGTATAATCTATTCCAAAGAGGTATGAGCTCTGGTCCCATCTCACAGACCCGTGTTGTTTTCTACAGATCTTTCTTCAGAGATGTCCAAGGTCTCAAAGCCTAGGGCCTCAAAGCCTGCCCGGAAGAGAGGTACTAGAACACGAAAAGGCCCTAAAAGGCCCCAACAGCGTAAACCTCCATCAGCCCCTCTGGTTCCTGGTCTCTTAGATCAATCCAACCCTCTATCTGCCCCCATGCCTAAGAAACGAAGTCAGAAGTCCAAGGGAGACCTGCTACTGCTGAAGTTGTCAAAAGGCCTAGATCAGCCAGACTCTCCACCTCCAAAGAGGCCCCCTGAGGACTTTGAGACCCCTCCTGGGGAACGACCCCGCCGAAGGGCTGCCCAAGTGTAAGGATTGTGGGACACAGGTTGGTGGAGGGGGGAAGTGGTTGAAAGGATGGGCATGGGACAGATGTTGGAGAGATGGGAAGACTGAGGAGGAATCAGGTAAGCAGGGGTGGTACCTGGACTCTGGGGATGTGGACAGTCCTTTAGCTCTCACCACTGCAGCTTCTTATGTATTGCTAACTTTTTTTAATATCTAAGAGGCTTCTTTCTGCATCTTGTACTCTACCACTTTTTTTTCCACAGACTTCCCCAGTTCTTCATTGCTGTTTCACCACCCAGCTTATTTCATTATTTATGTGTCCTTCCTTTCTTTCCCCTTGCTTATGTTCTTTGACTGTGGTAGAGTGAAAAGTGCATTGGATTTGGGGTTGGATGACCTTAGTTCAGATTCTGCATTTGATATCTGACTTTTCTCTGCCAAATCATTTAATTTTCCTGAGTTACTGTTTCTTCATCTGTCAGCATGGAAGGGGAAATTAATAGCTGCTTCACAGGGTTACTGGAAGGATCCAATGAAATAAGAATCAACCAAGTGTGGAAATGTTTGCAAGGATGGCTCTGACTCTGCCCTATCCCACAGGGCACTTCTATATCTTCAGGAACTGGCTGAAGAGCTCTCTACAGCCCTGCCTGCTCCAGTGTCCTGTCCTAAGAGCCCCAAAGTGAGCAGTCCTACAAAACCGAAGAAAAGCCAGCAGCAGGCAGTCTGTCAAGGTGGAGAAGAAAGTGCTGTTGCACAGGATGAAGACTTTGTGCTGCAGGTTGAGGCTGAAGATGAGGAAGAAAGTGAAGCCCCAAGCGAGGCTTCATCTGACCCTGAGCCTGCAGCACCCCGAAGCAACCCACGAGGATCCACTTCAGGGGTAACCTGAATGGACAAGAAAGTGAATGGGAAAATAGGATTTTTAGGGGGTCAACCTGGTACACAAAAGGATAGATGATCATGATGGCCAAAGCAGATAAGAGAAGGGACAACTTCAGAACAGTTGCAGTATTAGGAAAATTATAGGGGGAGGGTTATAGTAAATAAGATTCTTCATTCATAATTGAATATTCTCTGCCGGAAAACACAAATATGAATAAGAGAGCTCCACCCCACAAAGTATGCCATATAATGAGTACTACACCAGGACTGAACAAAATGATTTAAGCATAGATGGGGGTGAGGATATACTGCTTAACTCCCCAGAGGATTGATCATTGAGTTGGGTCCTAAAGGGTGAACACAAGTTTGCCACAGAGAATGATTTTCCCAAAAGTAGATTGTAGCTGAAGGATTGGGCCTAGAATAAAATTATAAGGGAGCTCAAACTAGAAAGGATAGCAGGACTAAGATTGGTAGGAGCTAACAATAATTGTTGGGTTTGTTTGTTTTTTTAATTATGACAAAATATATATAATATAAAACAACATTTTAGCCAATAAAAAATGTACAGTTCACTGGTATTAAGAGCATCCAGTTGTATGTGTGGTTGTACATGTTAGTTGCCAGTTGTATATGTGGAACCTGTGTCTTTCTTGCCTTGAGTGCAGTATTTAAGGGAACACTAAGACCATCAGTAAGAAAGATCAGTGATACTTTGCAACATTTAAAAAATCAAAATTTCAAATAAAAACAGGAGATTTGTCAATTGGTTATTGATTTTTCCTTTTGCCACAGGCTATTATGGCTCACCACAGTATTGTATGGGTCTACAACTTGTAGAAAACTTGGGCCTGGCCAAAATTTCTGTTTACCAAGATATAAACTTTATAATCAGGCATAATGGTGGTAGTCTAAGCCCTGGAACATGACATGAGAGCCGGGAGTGTGTATACAGAGAATACCCTCGCCAACCAGTCCCATCAGAGGCGGGAGAGCCCAAAAAGGAATATTAGAGAGGTATAGGGAATAGGGAGTAACTGTCCCAGGAAGCAAGGGTTTCAAGTAGTATATGGGAGTTCTCTAAATCA
Organism: Aplodontia rufa; assembly: GCA_004027875.1. Classification (NCBI taxonomy): domain Eukaryota; kingdom Metazoa; phylum Chordata; class Mammalia; order Rodentia; family Aplodontiidae; genus Aplodontia; species Aplodontia rufa. The sequence continues at coordinate 39,225 of PVKS010015039.1, read as the reverse complement.
AATGCCATGAAAGTGTCAAGGAAAATGAACAGAAAATAGATAGCGGAATTTGTAGTGCTGATGGAAGAGTAGAAGCAGAGATGGAGAAGGTCCTTTCAATGGTTGAAACGTATCTTTTAAGATGCTGATAGGGCAGTGGTTGGAGGGTAAGTAATGCCAGGAAAGTAAAATCTGGGAAAGAAAGCTGTCTTCTGGGACTTTCTGCAGCCTAGAAAATTCTCTCTCCCTTATATTTTCTTCCATTTCATCCTCAGAAGCAGAAGCCACACTGCCGGGGAGTGGCTCCCAATGGCTTACCCAATTACATCATGGCCCCTGTTTGGAAGTGCCTCCATCTCACCAAGGACCTGTGAGACTTGGGGACAAAGGCTGTGGGGGGACAGGTGGCAGGGAAATGCAAAGATGGTCTAAAATGAGAGAAACACTCATGGGCAGAGCGTGGTGGTGATTTTTTTTTTTTTAAGAGAGGAGAGAGAGCAATAAAGAGAGAATCAATTTTCATCTGGCCTTTGTTTCGCCAATACTTAGGTGTATATATGGTGCTCAGGTTCAAACCCTGGTCCTTATGGATGCCCGACAAGCATTCCAACTGCCGAGCCACTGCTCCAGTCCCCATGGTTATAATTTTTTATACCAAAAGGCACTGCTTCAAAGGCTAGAGCTTTTCAATTAAGATGAAATGAGGGGGGCTGGAGCGGTGGCTCAGTGGTTTCGGCGCTTGCCTGGCAAGCACGAGGACCCGGGTTCAAACCCCAGCACCACGTACACAACTGAGTGTTGGAGCAACGAAGGCCATGTGAAAAACTAAATAAAGTTGTTTCTCTCTTCCTCTGTCTCTCTCACTGTCCCTCTCTCTTTAAAAAAAAAAAAAAAGATGAAATGAGGGATTGGGAGTACAACTCAGTAGTAGAACACTTGCTTAGTATGTGTGAAGCCTTGGGTTTGATCCCTAGCATCACAAAAAATAAGTAAAGGAAATGAAATGGGAAGTTCCATTTCTCAGTTACACTGGCCACATTTGAAATGCCTAGTAGCCACGTCCCCCAGAAGCTGGAATATCTATTGATCATTTCTTTCTTTTCTTTTTCTTTTTTTTAAATAGAGGGACAGTGAAAAGAAAAGAATTTTTAAAAAGAAATTTTTTTTTTTTTAAAGAGAGAGGGACAGTAAGAGAGAAAGAAACAGTTTTATTTAGTTTTTCGTGTGACTTTTGTTGCTCCAACACTTGTTGTATACACGGTGCTGGGATTGTGAGCTTGTGCCCTCATACATGCCAGGCAAGCGCTATGAATGGCTGAGCCACTGCTCCAGCCCCTCTACAGATCATTTCTTTTTTTTTTTTTTTTTTTTTTTTTTTTTTTTTAAGAAAAAGGGACAGTGAGAGAGACAGAGAAAGAGAAACAACTTTATTTAGTTTTTCACATGGCCTTCGTTGCTCCAACACTTAGTTGTGTATGTGGTGCTGGGGTTTGAACCCGGGTCCTCGTGCTTGCCAGGCAAGCGCCAAAACCCCTGAGCCACCGCTCCAGCCCCTACAGATCATTTCTGACCCCAAGAAAGTTGTATTGTGAGCCCTGCTATAGAATCTCTCTTTCTCTACTGACGCTTCTCTTACTCTCCAGCCGAGAACAGATGCATTCATTCTGGGAATTTGCTGAATGGATTCCTCTAGCCTGGAAGTGGCACTTGTTATCTGAACTGTAAGTTGAAGTAAAATTGCTGAAACCTTGGAGGGGTGACACCACTGGAGACAGAAGAGTGACAGAGAACTCTAGGTTTATGGTGGGAATCCTGGAATGGGTGAAACTCATCCAAATTCGGGCTCATCTCTTTGTCTTGCTCCAGTGAGGCAGCTCCCTACCTGCCCCAGGAGGAGAAGTCTCCGCTGTTTTCTGTACAACGTGAAGGGCTTCCTGAAGATGGCACACTCTACCGAATAAACAGGTGAAGATGCAGCTCAGCCTTTTTTCTAATTCTTGGGGACAGAAACAGGAAAAAAATGAATTTTGAAAGGAATGACAGATTAGCCCTGCCCTTTCCCTAGTGTTGGTTCATTTGGTCCCAAGGATAGGAGTCTGGGTGGAGCTGGTCAACCCTGTCTAATTTGTAGTGTTCAGTGCTGCCAGGCAGACTAAGGGAAGCTGGGGAGACATAGTCAAGCTAATTTACAAGCTCACATGTATTCAGTCCTTAAGAGAATGTTACAATAAACCAGAATGTACAGCCTCTTATCTTTGAAGATGAATTGGAACTAGACAAACTTTGGAAAGGAAAGGAGGGAGGTGCAAGTGGTGGCTGAGCATTGCGCTTACCTATAGATTTCTTGATTTTCAGGTCCTTGCTTAAGCCAGGTCATACTCCCTCTGGGTGGAGCCTCTATTCTGTTCTCATTACTTTTTATTAACCTCTTTCTTTATCCCATCTCTAACTTTTCTCTAGATTTAGCTCAATCACAGCACATCCAGAGCGCTGGGATGTGTCCTTCTTCACAGGGGGACCACTCTGGGCTCTGGACTGGTGCCCAGTACCAGAGGGGTCAGCAGCCTCGCAGTATGTGGCCCTTTTCTCCAGCCCTGACATGAATGAGACACATCCACTGAGTCAGCTTCATTCAGGCCCTGGGTTGCTGCAGCTCTGGGGCCTTGGGACCTTGCAGCAAGAAAGCTGGTGAGGTGGGGCTGGGACACTGCCATGGGTGGGTGTGTGAGGGAGAGAGAAGGATGAACGAAGGGCTTGAATTGGGCTCAGACAAGGGGAACAGAGCTCTGGCACCCTAGCCCTTCTTTCCTACCTATCGTCCCTATGCTTTTTTTCTCCAGTCCTGGCAACAGGGCCCACTTTGTCTATGGGATTGCTTGTGACCATGGCTGTATCTGGGACCTCAAGTTCTGTCCCAGTGGAGCATGGGAACTTCCAGGCACCCTTCGAAAGGTACTTCCTTGTTGACTGTGGGATGGCCATGGGATTCAGAACCAGAACATAGGGACTCTGGGAGTTCTCAGCATTGGAAATGGAGGAAGGTTAGAGTGTGGCAGGCAGTATTCTTCCAACAACTCCATGTCGTGTTTCAGGAACCAGAACCTCAAAATTTTTCTGAGAGGTGCCTGAAGGCAGCTCTCAGCACAGATCTGGTCTTGCCCTCTAGGCTCCTCTCCTGCCCCGGCTGGGTCTCTTGGCTCTTGCCTGCTCAGATGGGAAGGTGCTACTGTTCAGTCTGCCACATCCTGAGGCCCTTTTGGCTCAGCAGCCTCCAGGTAAGAAGCCCAACAAGGAGAATGGGACTATAGTAGCAATGACTAGAACTTAGCCAGGTCCATCCACTTCTCCTGAAACTCCTCTGGCTTCAGTGTCTAGCACAAAGTCTTCCTTAACTCACATCCCAACCCCCACTGTGACTTAGCTTGTTTGTTCTTGAGCTCACTTTCTCTTTTGCAGGCTTATAACCAATCTTTCAGTACATTGCCTTTTATCTTCCCATTTCCCCTATTCTTCAACTTCAGGTTTCCCCCCTTCTTGCTTCATCCCTTAATTGGTTTTGTAAAGAGCTCCTAAAGGCTGAGGCCAACAGATGGGACTCATCTCCCCTGCCATACTCCCCCAATCCTGTTGTCATCCCCTCCTGTCCTCACTTCCAACACACACACACACACACAATCTGTTCTTGGTTGTGAAGAGAGGGAAAGAATTAGAGCTAAAGCTGAGCAAGCAGAAGAGGTCAGGGAAGGATAGCATCTGTTTATTTTTCAACAGTACTGAGTATTTAAAGAAGAGGGCACCTGGGTTTGAGTCGTAAGAAGGTGTCATATTTAGGGGTCTGGTGGAGGAGTGGGTTGAGGAGGAAATAGGAAATGAGGAAATGAAGACAGTGAGTATAGACAATTCCTTTAGGAAGTTTGGCTGTAAAGGGGCACAAATAATTGAGGGTGCTGGCAGAGGTGATAAGGGGCAAAAGAAAGTTTTTGTCTATTTATAGAGGCAGTAGGTATGTTTACATGGAAATGTGGGAATAACCTAGTAGGTGGAGAGCAAGTAGATAATGCAGGAGAAAGGAGGAATAAGCAGATGAACAAAGTTTTGAAAATGGTGAGAGGATGAGAAGAGAACATAGCAGAGGGATTAGCTGTTTTGATAGAAAGAAGAGTACTGTCAGCTGTAACACAAAGAAAGATGCGGGCAGATGGAAGTAGGGTCAGAAATTTGATGGTGGAAAGAGATTTCTCAATAAATGATGAGGGAAAGTTATTATCTAAGCATGAGGTCCTGATCTCAGCAAGACCTGATTAGGAACTCAGCCCTCTGGATCCAAAGCATCAGCTGCTGTTCTTCTTCCCTCACAGATGCAATGAAGCCTGCCATCTATAAGGTGAGTGAGGAACCTGCTACCTTAGCTGCAGCTCCATCTTCTTGAAGCCTCACCTTATTAATTCCACAATAAATCTCCTACTTCTGAAAAGCAACCCCTCCTGCTAGATTAAGCACTGATTTGAGCCTTTGTTATAAATAGTAGGTACTCCTAACCCTAGTCCCATTCTTTTCTGTTCCTGCAGGCACAATGTGTGGCAACCCTTCAGGTGGGGTCTATGCAAGCTTCAGACCCCTCTGAGTGTGGTCAGTGCCTTAGCCTGGCCTGGATGCCTACCAGGCCCCATCACCATCTGGCTGCTGGATACTATAATGGTAAAAAGAAAGAAAGAAGTTATTTCTGTTTTTATTTATTAAGAGAAAGAATCAGTTTTATTTACTTTTTCATTTGGCCTTTGTTTTTCTGACAGTTTTATGTGTGGTGTTGGGGTTCGATCCTTGTGCATGCCGGGAAAGCATTCCAACTGCGTTATTTCTCTTTAAACTTGTTATGTATGCTTCTATTTTGGTTCAGAACTAGGCATTTTATATATAATTGCAAATATTCAAGCAGTGTAAAAAAAAACAAAGAGGTTATTAGAATTTTTCTACTCAGAGAAAATTAAAGGTAGATGAACATAGTTTCACACAGTTCCCTATGCATATACAAAGATTAAAACAAAGAGGTGGGGCTGGAGTGGTAGCTCAATGGTTACAGTGCTTGATTGGCATGTACAAGAGCCCAGGTTCAAACCCCAGCACCACACACACAACTAAGTGTCAGGAAAACAGAACTCAGATGAAAAAAATAAAGTTGATACTCTCTCTCTCTCTCTCTCTCTCTCTCAAAAAAAAAAATTTTATGAAAAATGAGCTCATGTAAGCTATTTCAAATTTAAAGGTATTAAATTAACTACAGTGTATTGAAAAAGAGACTGAAGTTGAACTGAAAGATAACTAAACTATGAAATGGTGCTTCATCACAAGAGAAATTAGATTCTCAAAGATACTTTTAAGGGGGCTGGAGTAGTTGCTTAGTGGTTACAGCACTTGCCTGGCATGCACAAGGACACGGGTTTGAACCCCAGCACCACATACACAACAAAATGTCAGAGCAACAAAAGCCACATGAAAAACTAAATAAAATTGCTTCCCCTGCCCCCCTCTTTAAAAAAAGATACTTTTAAGATTAAAAAGAAAAAAGGTGATGAATAACATTAAGCAGCTGGAATTATTAGCTTGTTGTTTCTAAATGACAATTTTATATTCAAACATCCTCAGTACACTTTGTGCTAGAAAGATAAGGAAATTAGTTAGCACTCTTAAACTTCTTGTGCTACCCACCCCTCTTTCCATCTTCTGTTTTTCTTTTGGTATTCTTAAATTAATAAGGTACCTGCTTCATGCTAATCTGCTATCTTAATTCCTAAAGTGATTTGGTGATCAAGTGTCTCCCCCTTTATTACTGAATTATTTTTATTACTTACCTGCAACTCACTGTCAGGATTTTTTGAGAAAGATTCATAGGTGGGTATATTCCCTGAGTTTATGTATAAAATGAATTTTAGCTACAAATACTTTTCCTAGCAATTTTTTTGTTTTGTTTTGTTTTGTTTTGTTTTAGAGAGAAAGAGAGGATCAATTTTACTTATTTTTTCATCTGACCTTTGTTTCTCTGACACTTAGTATTTGGTGCTGGGGTTTAAAGCTGGGTCCTCACACATGCCAGGCAAGCCCTCCAACCATTGAGCCACCACTCCAGTCCCCCCAGCTATTGTTTTTAAGATTCATATTTCTTTGTGCTTTTGAGCACCTTCTCCTTTGCCAGCCTTATCAATGGTCAACTAGTTTTGAGTCAGCCAAGTTAACGGCTTTTTCTCCATTTGTTTCCTTTTCCTCCACGTTTTGTTGCTTTTGTCTCCTTGCCTACTCTCCTTGTTTTAAACCAGAGTTCGTTCTTCTTTCTTTTTCATATCTTTTTTTGGGGGGGTCCTGGGGATTGAACCCAGGGGCACTATATCCACCATCCATAGCCCTTTCTTTCTTTCTTTCTTTCTTTTTTTTTTTTTTAAGAGAGAATCAACTTTAGTTTTTCATGTGGCTTTCATTGCTCCGACACTTCTTTATGAACATGGTGCTGGGGTTCAAACCCACGTCCATGTACATGCCAGGCAAATGTCATAACTGCTGAACCACCACTCCAGCCCTCCCGGCCCGTTCTGTATTTTTTATTTTGAGACAGAGTCTTGCTAGGTATCTGAGGCTGGACTTAAACTTTCCATCTACCTGTCTCAGCCTTCCAAGTTATTGGGAATACAGGCATGCACTACCATGCATGGCTGGCAGATGTTTTCTGTAAAGATCCAGATAGTAATAATTTTAGGCTTTGTGAGCTGTTTGACTATTTTTGGAAACTCAATTCTGCCCACAATGATGTGGAATCAGCCATAGACATTGAATAAACAAATGGGTATGACTGTGTTCCTATAAAACTGTTAAGGGAAAATAAGCAGTTTACCAGCTGAGCTCCAGTTTACCAACTCTTGTCCTAGAGTGTTCATGCTTTTTTAAAAACTCCCTTTATGGTCTGGAATGGTAGCTCAGTGGTTATGGTGCTTGCCTGGCATGCATGAGTCCACAGATTCGAACCCTAGCACCATGTACACAATGAAGTGTTAGGAGCAGCAAAGGCCACAGAAAAACTTAATAAAACTGATTCTCTCCCTCTCTGTCTTACTGTCCCTTTCTTTAAAAACAAAAAAACAAAACCTGTTTGAAAAAAACATCCCTTTACTTTGATTTAGTAGGGAGTAGAGACTTCTAAGAACGTTCAGCCTATCTTTCAACTGCAAATCCCAGGCTATGCTGTTATTTTTTTGTTGATGAGAATTAGGACTGAAATATCAGATTGCATCTTTAAACCATAGAGGGAATATTGAGTAGCTGATTAGGATCCCCACGTTCTTTCATTGTGGTTTGGATCTGAGGGTAGAAGACCAAGGTCCTAGTAGTAGTAGCCCAGAGAAAGAAATTACAATGAAGAAGTGAGAACCTGTCTTTAATGCCTACACATTCTATCCCTACTTTAGGCATGGTGGTTTTCTGGAACCTTCCCACTAATTCACCCCTTCAACGGATACGGCTCTCTGACGGCTCCTTAAAGCTCTACCCTTTCCAGTGTTTCCTAGCCCATGATCAGGCTGTGCGTACGCTTCAGTGGTGCAAAGTTAACAGGTATAGAATTGGAGATCTGTGGAGGGGGAAGGTGAAGACTGGGACAGATCAACTCTTCCAGATTTGTTCAGCTTTGATTTTTTTTTCCATATTTTCAGTCATTTCCTAGTCTCTGCTGGAAGTGATCGGAAAATCAAATTCTGGGATCTTCGACGACCTTACGAACCAATAAATTCTATCAAGCGCTTCTTGAGTACAGAGCTAGCCTGGCTGCTTCCCTACAATGGTGTCACTGTGGCTCAGGACAACTGCTATGCCTCGTACGGCAAGATGAGATAGGACTTCTGGGGCTAGGCCCTAAGGGTTGGGTTTCATGGCATGCCAGATTGTTGTGTGGAGAGGAGGGTTGAATTGTTTTGCTAAGGCAGTTTGGTTTTTGGAAGCAATTGAGGAGAAGAAATAAATCTAATCTTAGAAAGAGGAAGGTTTTATTTTATTTCTCTTTCTCATACAGTTATGGACTCTGTGGAATTCATTATATTGATGCTGGTTATCTTGGTTTCAAGGCCTACTTCACAGCTCCTCGAAAAGGCACTGTCTGGGTGAGCACATCTTTCTTCTGCAATCTTTATTTCACAGAAAAACGGTAATTTACTCATTAGTGGTCAGGAAAAGAGTGGTTTTTGCTAGAATGAGGAGAAGGTAGGTGTATGGCAGTTGAATCATCAGGGACATGGGTTATGGTAAACTCGTTTCTGGATTCTTTCTCCACCCTCTGTGCAGTCATTATCAGTTCATAGAAATGAATAAATTACTGAAATTTGTCTCTTCTTATTAGAGTCTTTCAGGATCTGACTGGCTTGGGACAATAGCTGCAGGAGATATATCTGGGGAGCTTATTGCAGCTATATTGCCTGATATGGCATCGAACCCAATAAATGTCAAGCGACCTGCAGAGCGAAGATTTGTACGTATATGAACATCTAACAACAAGATCTGTTGGATCTTAATCCACATGCCCTCCCAACTCCTGGTGGAGTACAAATTAGTACTCGGACTCCCAGCCCTGCCATTGTCCCTGAAAGTCTTAGCACATAATTATTTGTAATCTTTTTTATTCTGTTGCAGCTGAGTATGTATTTAAACATAATACTTTTTTCCATCGTTAAGACTTTCATGCCCTAAACCAGTTTCTTCTCTGTTTTTAATTGTCTTCAGCTTGGGGGTTTTTGTTTATGGCATTTTGTTTTTGTTTTGGTACAGGGGATTGAACCCAGGGCCTCAAGCATTCTAAATAAGCACTAATCAGTAAACTACTTCCCAGCCCTTTTCTAAATTTTTAAAACTTTTGAGACAGGGTCTCGCCACATAGACCAGGCTGGCCTCAAATTTGGTAATCCTCCTGCCTCAGCCTCCTGAGTAGCTGGGATTCTGGGCATGTGTCACTGCTCCTAGCTTTGTCTTTAGCATTTTAAAACCTAATCTCATGGTTTCCTTGTTAGCCTATATATAAAGCAGATCTGATGCCGTATCAGGACAGTCGTGAAGATCAAGACCAGTCTTCTGCTTTGTCTGGGGTCCCCAACCCTCCCAAGGCTCGAACTTATGCTGAAACCGTCAACCATCACTACTTACTTTTTCAAGATACAGATTTGGTAAGTTAAGGCCAGGAAAATAGGTGTAACATTAGAAAAGGTAGAAAACTTTAGTCCTTGTATAGTAGGAAATCCTGAGTTCCAGCACAAATATGCAATATTTTGTTTTTTTAAAGAGAGGGACAGAGAAAGAATCAACTTTATTTTTTCATATGGCCTTTGTTTCTCCAACACTTAGTAGTGTATGTGGTGCATGTATTCTGATACATGCCAGGCAAGCACCGTAACCGCTGAGCCATCACTCCAGCCCACAAATATGCAAAATTAAGGAACTGCTTTCTTTCTGTCTTGTTCCACTTCCATCCCCAGGGTTCCTTCCACAATCTGCTCCATAGAGAACCGATGCTGCGCATGCAAGAGGGAGAAGGACATTCTCAGCTCTGCCTGGACAGGCTGCAGCTCGAGGCTATTCATAAGGTAAAACCTTATTTTTCATTTTCTTCACCCTTCACCCTCATCTTCCCCCAACTTTGGGCCTATGATCAATGAAATAAGAAATAAAAAGACAACATAGATGGCTAAGAAGGGAAAGTAGCTTTGGCAACCTCCTCTGAAACATGATAGACATGCCTCATTCATTGGCTTCTCTCATTTATTCATTCCTACCTCTCACCTATTATAGTCCTCTCTTCGCAGATTGTGACCTTTTTTGCTTATACAGTAAGAGTTGTCCTAAAGTACCACCTGTGAGCCTCTCTCTCTTGTTTTTTATTCTTCCAGGTACGTTTCAGCCCAAACCTGGACTCCTATGGATGGCTGGTATCTGGGGGGCAGTCAGGGCTGGTTCGGATCCATTTTGTCCGAGGACTCACCTCCCCACTGGGCCACCGTATGCAGCTTGAAAGCCGAGCGCACTTCAGTGCTATGTTCCAATCATCCTCCCCAACTAAAGGGCCCAGCTACCCTCCAGCCAGCCATCGCCTTCTACCCAATCCTTAGTCTTAGTCCACACAGGACCCTTGGAATGAAATCTGCCAAGAATAAATGGCCCCCATGCACAGAACATAGGAACTGGGGCCTTCCTGGACAGTGATGGCACCAGGACTGGATATTGAGGCCTACCTCCCCCAGGACTCTTTAGATCCCTCTCTTACTGACTTCTGTGGTCACAGTCCCCTGCGGGCAGTGGGGCTCTCCCCCCACAAAGGCTTTTAAGCCTAAAACTATGGCTCACAAGAAACACTCGGGCCTGATCTAGGCTTGGGAGTCAAATTGCTCATATTGAGCATATTGTGAAGTGGGTAAAGCTAAGTAAAGGTACTGGGTGTTTTTGAGACCACTTGTGAGTGGGTGTTTGAAGAATCACAGACTCTGTGCTTGAAGGCTTCTGTCTGACTGTATTCTAGGATCCAATGTTACTGCCTTCCCAACTTCCTCTTTAGAGTAACCAACACACAGGCCCAAGAGGAGTGACAGTAATTTACTGGACTGAGGCTGCTCATAGTACTTCTTTAACTGGAGAACACCACAAGCACTCTACCAGTAGAAAAGTGGCTTAGCTCTTACTTGCTCATACTAATGAAATATTCCTGATCATTGGTCAGTTGACCCCTACTTGAACACTCCTAGACAGTTGTGTTTTAAAAATCTTCCTTTATATCAAGTCAGTATACCTCTATTAATTTTACTCATGGGTGTTAGGAAATATAGACATTTTTCCTTGTGATTGACTTTTTAAGTATTTAACAGTAGCTATCATGTGTTTCCCAAGTATTTTTTCCTCTAGATTAAATATCTTCAGTTATTTCAACCATTCTTTTACACGTCATGATTCTTGATCCTTCATGATATGGTCACATCGTTGACTTTTTAAACATGTTTATTTAAACTCTGTATAGGAAGTGTTTAGAATGCAAGTACAGTAATGTATTGTCATCTTGATAGAGTCCTCTTGTGGGATACTGTAGACTCAATGAGAATGACATTGCCTCCTAAGCACAAGCAGACCCCAGCAAATGAAATAGGCAGACCAAAGCCTTAGGATGCATAGGATTACTGGCTGGGGTTTGGAAGAATTGGGGTGGGGGGCAGCCCTCCCTGTTGGAGGGAATGGAGAAGTGCCTGCCTGGAACAAAGACCTCTGGCACTCAGCAGATCACATATCTGGGAACAGATTTCTCCCTAATTTAGGCAATTTATTGAATGTCAGAAAATCTTTAAGAAGGAAATCAAATAATTCAATCCCTGTCCTCTATAGAAGAGGAAACCCAGGTTCATTAGCAGCAGAGGAATCAACCTAAGTCAGTGCAGAGGAGACAAGTGCACACCACCCTATTGTGACCCAGTTCAGGTTGTACCAGTTTTGCCTTTTAAGCTAACAGGGAAGTACCTTCCGCTAAGCTTTGTTCATTCTACAGAGCAACCTTTGACGCTGTACAGCAGCCCCTTTTTTACTCCCAGTGGTGGAAAAGGTGGGACCTGGGGACGAGTGCAGTTAGGCCATAGGTTTGTACCAGCCATGTTTGCTCCTGCTATTGTCTCAGTCCTAATCTCAGCCTCCTAAAAGGATCAAGGTGATGCTTTCAGCTCTTGATCTTTCCCATAAATCTTTTGTCCCCAGGTCACTTACCTTCTGTCCTTCCAGTACATACACTTTATACTCCATTCCTGCACCTTTCTACCTTGCTGTCTTTGCTCACACTATGGCCTTCTCCAGGACTGTTATTTCCATCATCTCCACCCAAATCCTATTTATCCTTCCAAGAGCCTAGCTCAGGGGTCTAGTTCAGAGGTACAGCACATGCTTAGCTATGTGTGAGGTCCTGGGTTCAATCTCCAGTACGATTAAAAAGTTCAAATTTCACCTTCATCAAAGAGCTTCAGTAAAAAACATTCTTCCCATATGTTTCTAGGACAGAGTCAGGAAAAAGGATAAACATACTAAGCACTCATATTTTGAGTACTTTGCATATTAGTCTTAGGTAAGTATTGCTATTTTACTTAAAGATTAGATTCTGAGTAGTTAAGCAATCTGAAGAAGTCACATAAATAAACAGTAATGCTGAGAGTTGAATCCAGACAGTCTTGAGAATACAACTTCCCAACCTGCCATATTCAGTCTACTATGGTGTAAGCATAGGAACCTTTCAGTTAAATGTTAGTGCCATTAAGTTTTCTTGCATCCTTACTGTTTCTCCAGTGTTTGTAACTGGATTCCCCTGCCTTGATCATATAGGAATTGAGTAAACTAGGTCTGGAGGCAGACAGGTGGAGAGCATGCAAGTCTGCCTCCTGAAGATAATAAGCAAAGGCTGCCAACCTGATTCATCCACTGCCAGGGATATAGAAATTGTCACCACCCTAGAAAGCTGTATATTCACAGAATCTTAGGGTGTTATAACTGTGAGTGGATTAAGAGATCACTTACCCTACTGACTTTTCAGAGTTACAATTCCTTTTGGTAAAAATGGCTCTTTATAGAAGTAAATATTTTGAAAAATGGAACATTTTAGGTAGAAGAAGCTATATTGATACTCTTTCAATCCTTGCCCCAACAAACGTCCCCTAGAACTGAGGCACCCAATTTGAAAAAAAGTGCAGCCCCATTTTACAGATGAGGAAACAAGTGGAAATCAAGGCCCCTTAGTTATGGAGCCTCCAACTCTGCTGAGGTTATGTAATTCCAATGCTTTCCGTGGAAGTCATCTTTATGCATTATTTCTAACGGAGACACTGTGGTCAAAACACTGCACCAGTTATGAAGATAACAAACCTAAATAAAGATCCAGTTCTACTCACTCAGGAGCTAGGCTAAAGAAGAAACTAGTGCCGTAAAAAAAGCAAGTGCATTTAAATACGTGTAACTAATTTCCGAACTAGGACTCGAGATTAAGAAGGATGTGGGGACTTTGGCCAGGTCTGGGGAAGCAGTGCTATAAATGAAATCAAACCGTGGTTGGGCGTGGATGAGCAAGGCAGAAAACTGGCGAAGGGGGAAGAAACAGCAGGGGGAGCAATGAAATCGGGGTTTTTAAACTCCAGCCTGCCGTGATACTGCCCTTCGCTCTGATTGGAGGGGCCCATGCGCACCGTCTATGCGATTGGCTGAAATAAGGTGGAAGTAGGTGGCGACTGGGAGAGGTGGAGGGGTCCCTGAAGCTGTAAACACGTGTGGTGAGGGTCGCCAGAAAGGGGTACAGTGAGTCAGCAAAGGTGACCGGATGAGGACGGGTGGGTGCTGGAAGGGGGCCCCGGAAGAGGTGGGCTGCACAGGGGAGGGAGTGACTGTCTTCAAGGGGGAGGGGGCTCTGGAAATGGAGGTAGTGTGTTTTACATCACAATCTTCAAGTTTTGACAGAAAAGAAAGATTAATCTTACAGCAGGGAGGGCGGGAACAGTGGGGCCCCTTAGGGTTGAGAAGGCGGGGTCTGGGGACGCGGTTGCGGCTCGGCGGCCCCCGGAAGGAGGTTGCGCGCGGAGCGGTTGACAGCAGAGCACGTCTCCATGGGAATCGGTGATTGGCTGGCTTTCCGTCCCTCCAGGGGCCCGCGGGATGCGGGGAGGAAGAGGCGGGGCTTAAGACAGAAGTAACTGGCCCAGGTCTCTGCTGGCAGGGGCTGGGCGCCGAGCTCGCGTTCAGGTGAGTGGCGGCTGATTTACAGTCGCTAGTTCCACGCGCAGAGCACCACGAGTGCCCCACAAGGCACGTGACCATTGCAGGCCCGTGCAGTGACGGGCCCTATTTCTAGTGTGGAATTGCACTCAGGAAGGATGCGGGCTAATCCAACCAAGTCTGAATCTGGTGCCTGACCAGAATCACTTCCGGGGACCCAGGCTCTGGGTGGAATCAGAACAAGCCTGTTCTGAGTGTCTTTACCTGGACGCGACACACCACACCTCCCCGCATCCCTGCTTCAGGACTGGGGGTGGGGACGTCTGCACCATGAGTCCCTAGCTGCACAGCCTGCCTCTCCCCCAGTTGTCTAAGGCGAGCGTGTGACAGGAAGCATCCCTGCTGAAGCCTCTGCCCCTTTCCTATGTATGAGAAGTGAAGAGAGGGAGTGGGTGCAAGGGAATATCAGGCGTCATTTTCATCATGGGGAAGGCAGTGGGAGTGACTCTTCCCTCTTGACTTGACAGAAGGCATGGCACTCTGGCGGGCATACCAACGATCCCTGGCTGCTCACCCATGGAAAGTCCAAGTCCTGACTGCTGGTGAGTGTCCTGGGACCATAGTGGGAACAGAGCAGGCTGATGTGGAAGGCAGGGGTACATCCCACAGAACCTCCCTCATTTCCTGCTTAGCCCCCTGGGAGTGTTGACTCTCATCCCAAGCTGTTCTGTCAGTTTGGGGAGGGTGAGTCCCCAAAGCTATTCTAAAGGATTATGTATCAATTGGTGTGGCTGTAAAGTAGAATTTGAAAGGAGCTGGAGCTGTGACTCAGCAGTTGGAGCGAGAGGATCCGTGTTCTAACCCCAACACTACATACACAGCTAAGTGTCTGAGAAACAAAGGCCAGATGGAAAAATAAATAAAATTGATTTTAAAAATATAGGATTTCAGGGCTGGAGCCGTGGCTCAACGGTTAGGGCACTTGCACGCAAATTCAAACCCCAGCACCATGTACACAGTGTAGTCTCAAAGCAAGGAGAGCCACATGAAAAACTAAATTTAAAAAATTGTTTCTCTCTCTCTCTGTCCCGCTCTTAAAAAAAAAATCTTATATATAATTTCAAAGTCCTCACAAAGCTGAGCAGTTCATCCTCAAGAATAACCCCCAACTTGGAAAACTAACACTCTTTTAACATTTTATAGTATGCAAAGCACTTTCATAACATGGTACCACAGTGGCCCCACGATGTTCTGAGTTAGAATTACTTGAATCCAGATTGTATCACATACCCAATAAATGCTAAAATCAAGACTCTAGTTTATTTTTCTTAGTATTCTTTATTGTGAAAAAAAGAATAAAGACATATAATTGCCGTTTACATTGTACTAAAACTGACCACTCTTGTATCTGTACTCAGCTTTGGAACTTCTGAGCACCCCTCTCTAATTCACATACTCCAAGAGATTAGCACTTGGAGTTTTGTTCACATCATTCTTTTGCTTTTCTTACAGTTTGTTACCTGTGTGTGTATCCCCAAATACTAACTATATCAACCAAGGATTTTTTTACTCCAAATACTATGATTGTATAGCAATCTCACAAGGGTAACCCAGGGGTTTCCCTGCATTTGTTACTATTTTATGCATTTAATGCAAGAAAATAGCACACAAATAACCTTCATAGGAGGATATGTGAGGGCAGTGAAAAGAATGATCAGCGTAAGATGGGGTCTTGCCTATGTTTGGAGGAATTAAACAGTATTCTAGTAAGGACTGTGGGCTTCTGAGAAGAGGACTGTTGGAAGGGATAGGGGGCTACTGAAAGCCAGGGTGGACAGGTATCCTGTTACTTAAATAGCATCACATCAGCACTTGCAACTGTCTGTGTGACTGGCCAGGATGAACTCTTTTTCCCCCTCCCTTAGCCATTCTCCAGCCTCCTGTGCCCAAACACCTCTTGTCCTGTCCTCAGAGTGTCCGTCAGCCTGCATGACTCACCTGGCTGCGTGTGTGGTGACTCATGCTGGACTGTGTGGCTGTGATGGGAACTGACACGCTGGGCCCTTTTCCCAGCTTCAGATTCCCTCAGGGCCTATAACTGCCAGATAGAAGATCCCCCCTTGTGGTCATCAGGAATAGCGAGGGAATGATAGCTTTTGTGTTTCCCTACCAAGGGATTAGCAGCTGACAAGGACAGAAACTATAGCTCCACCAGGGCCCAAGTGCAGAAATGTGGTGGACAAGGGCCTGGTCTTTTGGTGTTAGAGCTCTTTGGCTCCACACCCTGTCTTCCTGAAGTTATGCTGACCTCTCAGCTCAGCCCCGAAGTAACCTGAAGCCTCCTAGCACTTTTCTGAAAAATTTCCAAACCTTTCAGACTTTTTCTTCCCTGCTGCTCATTGTATTGGGACCAAACTACACGTGAAGGTGGGAAGTAGGTTTAGCTCACTGAACCAACTTTGGACACCAGCACAATTAGTTCCTAAGGTACCATGGACTAGCTCATCACACTGGAAAAGAGATTTCATAATTGGAGCTAAAAGACCAAGATATGGGGCCTGGAGCAGTGGCTTAGCATTAGATAGCTTGCCTGGTATGCGCAAGGACCCAAGTTTGAACCCTAGCACCACATAGACAACTAAGTATCAGAAAATCTAAAACAAGATGAAAAACTAAATAAAAGTGATTCTGTCCCCACTCTCTCTCTCTCTTAAAAGACCTAGATATGAAAATCAGAGCCTTAGAACTTGGTAGTTGCTTTAATCAGCACAAGTTAAACTTTGGGACTCAATTTCCTTACTTAGAACTTAAGTTGATCTATTGAAAGTCAGCCCTTGACACAAGGATTTGTTTTTTGTTTTTTGGGGTTTTCTTTTTAAAGAAAAGAATTCGGGTTATATAACCTCACAAGGTCAGTATAAGGCTTACCTATGTGGAAATTATTCTAAAAATATACAATAGACTTCAAGGCTCGAGAGATTTACCCTTTTTATGGTTATTGACTACCAGGCACAAGCCATTCTTTTTATAGTGGTGTTAGGTTGGGTTTGTCCCACTTGCCATAAATCTGAACATGGATTGGTAAGTATCTTAGCCTTAGTTTTCCAAAAAGCAGAGCAGAAAGCTTATGTTCAGGTACTTTGTTAGGGAATAGGAAGTAATCCTACAGAGGGAAAGAGGGAGAGCCAGTATAAGGATGCATTGTTCAATTGGCCACTGTTAAGCTCCACTGTGGCCTCTTTGAAATGCTTGTTAGGTCTGTCTGGATGAATAATAATTTTCGGAGAAAAGAAGAGAACTTTCTCCCAAAGTTCCAATCTCACATTGGCCAAAGTGTCACCCCAGGGAGTGTCACTGAAGACATTAACTATGAGGCCTCAGGTATGGCATGGGCCTGAAGCAAGGATTGAACTGCAGTGATGACTGGAGCAAGAGAAGATGAATCAAGATCCAAAATAGTCCAACAGAAGTGTCTAATACACTAGTTTTGGCCACGCCAGAGTCAGGAACAGAGCAGCCTGAGGAAAGGCTGACTGCATGCTCTGCTGAGTCTGAGTCAGCCTTATCCCTTCCTTTTTTGAGGGCCTTTCCAGTCTCCAGTGGGCCCAGGGCCCAGTTCAATCCATCTTAGGCCACCCTAGTACTACCATGGGAGCAGCTGAGCTCCTGCAGACCCTGGTTTCCCTGAAGTCTGAATTAAATTAGGATATGAGAGCTTAACAGGCCTTAGAGACCATTCATTCCCACTCCTAATATTATAGAAAAGGAAACTGAGGCAAGAGCAGGGAGTGACATACACTGAGGTCTCACATGGTCAGATAGATAGAGCTGGCATTAGAACCTAGAGTACTGCCCACTGCACTGCCCTGCACTGGAGACTATAGGAGCCTAGGGATACGGAGGGCAGTCCCAGCTTGTCTGAGTTTAGACATCTGACAAGCAGCAGAACCATTCATTTTGTCTTGCTTTCTAGCAAGAGGATGGGCTAAGGACAGATGTGAGGATGTACTCTGTCCTTTCATTGTTGGGCTTCTGCTGCCCCTGGGTCCTACCTGGGTCAAGCTCTGTCCCCAGCCAGGCAGGTAGTTAATGGTGGGAGGCTTTTGAGTAGGCAGTACTTCTGGTCTCCTGCCAGTAACTCTATCTGCCAACCCAGCCTCCTGTGCTCAAGGGCACACTTTCTTTCCTCATTCCAAGAGGCCATTTCCTGTCCCTCAGCCTTCTTGTCTTCCATCAACACTGTATTTTCTTATATATAAGACCATAGAAAAACTAGCAGAGCAACAAAATATGCCTTGGAAGAAGGTGTGGAAGCTGGTGCTTTTGTACTAGTGGGCAGGGGATGGTCCCAAGTAGATCTGTGCCCAGAGGTAGGCTCTCCTACCCCCTTCCCCTGGTTCGGGTGTGGTATGACGGCGTGAGAACTGGCACGTACCCAGGGGCATGATGTCACACCCGCACCAGCGTCTGCTTACTGGGCTCTGTGCCCAGCCCTGGCATTGGGGCATCACTACCCAACAACCCCTTGCCCTGTCCCATCAGGACTCAGGGCATTATGTGTCTGTAGCTCTATAGCCCCAACTCCCAAGTCCAAAGAGAGGGGACCCAGAGTATGGAAGATCAAGACCAACCAGAGGCATGGGTATCTGGGTTTGTTTGGCCTCTAGGTTGGGGAAGGTGGAATGAGGAATCTGTTCAGAGGTTCACTTGAGCCAGAATGTATGAATTGCTCGCTCTTTGGGCCAAAGCTTTAGTCCATCCTGGAGTTGCTGTAGATCCAGAGTCCCTGATGATCTGTGGGCAGAGAGAGAATTCCTGGGTGCTGCTCTGTTTTAAAGACCTGCAGAGCTCCACAGCACCTACTCAGTCCTGTTGCTGCCTGCCACTTCGTAGTCCCCCAGGCTTGTTGGGCACAGTTTGTGGCCTAGAATCCACACTTTCTCGATGGCTGTGGGCTTCCATGACCATGAGGTCAGGGACTTGGACTTTCATTCCAACTCTTCCTTTAGCTTGCCATGTGAGTGTTGGCAAGTCATGAAGAGTGAAAACATGCACCCATCTTTAAATATTTCTTTACCAGGAATATTGCTGCCTGCCCTCCCCACAAGGTGAGAGTGAACAAAGGTGATGGAATTCTGGGGAGTAAAGACAGACAGGAAGTGCATTAGTTTAGGAAGCGTCTTTGACATGTGGACCCTTGGGGGCCTTGTTTGGACAGGAACTGCTGCAGAGGAGCAGCCATAGCAGCCCCTGGCTGTCCACTGACCTCCAAGCCTACCTTAGCTTCTGCTGGGAATGCCAGGCCTCCTTGTTCTCCTGCCTGGGTTTGTTCTAACTCCACTCTTCACTGAGTTGGCTCATCTCTCAAAGACTATTATCATTAGTTGGATGTGTGACCATCTACCTCCCAGAACTTTTGTGAGGATTAAATGTGAACATCCAATGTAAACTAAACCACTGTCAGACTATTAGTCCCTTCTTTGAAGAAGTGCCTTCAGCCTTCTCAGGGCGCTCTTCCCTTTATGCTTGGCTGCAGAAGCTCCCACTCCCCCCACGTTGAGGGTGGGGAGGCATAGGGAATTAAGTGCAAACCTTTTGGGGTTGAGGAGCAAGCCCTCACTTCCCTAAGGCCTTAAGAACCTTAGTCCAACATGTTTTTCAGGCTAAGCTGAATTCATGTCCTTCCCCAAGCAGTCCTGTTGTTTGGGGTCATACATTTGACATTTTTCCTTTGTTTGTTTTCTGAGCACTTGCCAGGGATTCTCTTAGATATGATGGGGAATTCTGTGCCTGTCCTCGAGAAGTTGTGTCTACCAGTGTTCTGGAAGAACCACTTTGGAAGTTTCAAGGGTGTCCTGATGGGTGTACCTGGGGGGCTCAGAGCTGTTGGATGGCCAGTAGCCTAAGTCATCTAGGGATACCCATCCCCAGCCCTAGCTCTCAGCTTTCCCCAGCTGCTTATGACGAGGCTGCTCAGGGGTAGGGCTGTGCAGAGGGTGTGGGGGAAGAGCAGAGCCCTGAGTGTGCAGCCAGCATGGACGTCAGAGCCAGCTCCAGGCCAAGGAACAGGGTTGAAGGATGTGTTTGTCCAGTGCTAATTGAGGGCACAGAGACAGTGGTGGCTCTCAGGGTGGAGGGGGCTTTCTTTACTCAGTGAGAATGATGGGCAAGCTGGAGATCAGAGGGTCACTCCCAAGCGGCGACATAGTATGTGTTTGCTAGAAACCATCACACCACCATAAGTGACGTGGGCTCTGTAAATACTGATGATTCTGTCTTGGTTTCGGGGTATGGGTGTCTCATGGGGGCTGCATGGACCCGAGTGTCTGTGCAATAACGGGTGAAGGAAGAGCAGAGGCCTGGGAGGAAATGGCTGTAATACCCATTGCCAACTCAGCCTGAGGGTACAAATGGGGGAGTCCAGGTTTGACTGTGCTAAAGGTGGCCAACATTCTTCCTTGTAGGGACTCTCCCAGTTCAATCAGTCATCTTCCCACCCAGGACCATTTGAACACTATTATTTTAGAAAAAAGTTATCTGTTCTATTTTCTGCAAAGAGAGCCCCCAAAACCAAGGTGAAGGCTGTTGGCTTGGTCTTGCCTAGAGCAAAGGGAGGAGTAAATAGGGTTCCTTACTATTCTGCACATAATCTATTTGTAGTGCAGTATCCTAGAAAGAACTGTGTCTAGGAGCCAAGCCACCTGGGTCTTGCATGGCTCTGCAGGTTACTTTATTTGAGATCCTAGACCTTTTAATTCCATACCTCTAAAATAAGGAGTTTCAGATCAGAGGTGTCTTATTAAGTGACCATGAGGGGGCTTTTATTATATACTCCCATGTTGCATTTTGCTGATACTTAACTTAAATAATACAGATGAAAATAACCTTAAGTCACAATAAAGTAATATTATTTTAGCTCAGTTTAAACAATAAATTATAAGTATTGGAGATTCTTTTTTAAAGAGAGAGAAGGATAGTGAGAGAGAGAGAGAGAGAATCAAGTTTGTTTAGTTTTTCATCCGACTTGCATTGCTCTGACACTTAGTTGTATACGTGGTGCTGGGCTTCAAACCCACGTGCTTGCAAGTGCCCTAACCGCTGAGGCACTGTTACAGTCCCCAGTATTGATTTTTTTTTTTTTTTGACAGAATCAATTTTTATTGAGTTTTTCACATGGCCTTCGTTGCTCTGACACTTGGTTGTGTATGTGGTGCTGGGGTTTGAACTTGTGTACTTGCGCATGCGGGCAAGCATTGTAGCTGCAGAGCCACTGCTCCAGCCCAGTATTAAGATTTTTTAAAAAATAAAATAAAACCAGGGGTTTGGATGAAATGATTTAGTAGGCCCTTTCAATTGTGACTGTTCTTGGCCCTAGGACCTTAAATTCTTTTTCTTCTGTCTGCAGTTTCTGACTTCCTTTACCTCTCAGTGCACAGTTCTTGGGTTCTGGCCTGCTCATCTGAGGTTCTGACAGGACATACAAGAGGTGTCACCATCCTTGAAGAGCAGAGGGCTTTGAGGTAGCAGGAAAGGACTAATCATTTGCCCAGAATGAAGCCCTGGGGCTCAGAGTGCCAGAGCCTCATTCTGTCAGCAGACTTACCTTTTGGGAGATATCCTGTCAACACCTGTGTACCCTGCACAGGGTCCCTGATGGGCCTGGGTGACATTATCTCACAGCAGCTGGTGGAGAGGCGGGGTCTGCAGAAGCACCAAACAGGCCGGACCCTAACCATGGTATCCCTGGGCTGTGCCTTTGTGGTAAGTGCTACCAACAGTGGGACTGCAGTGCACTCAGTAGAGGTCTTAGTTCTGGGCCATCCTGTGGTTTCCCTTGGCCGCTCACACCCAGGTCAGCCTGCTTCCCTCTTAATGTCTGCCTCCCCTGGGATTTGGTTTCTGCTACTTGGGGGAGGATCTTTGTGATATAAAAGCCAAATGCCCCCTCACTGCATCCTGCTGCCCAATCTGGGGTTTACTTTCAGGGGCCTGTGGTAGGAGGCTGGTACAAGGTGTTGGATCAGCTCATCCCTGGCACCACCAAGGTGGATGCACTAAAGAAGATGTTATTGGATCAGGTGAGTGAAGGAAAAGGATGTTTGGAAGGCTGAGCCAGCTTAGGGCATGGGGTACTTACAGGGTTTTAATTTCTCTTCCCTAGGGGGGCTTTGCCCCGTGTTTTCTAGGCTGCTTCCTCCCACTGGTGGGGACACTCAATGGACTGTCAGCCCAGGATAATTGGGCCAAACTAAAGAGGGTGAGTGGGAAGCTGCTAACAGACCGCAGCCCCAAGGGACAGAGGCAGGAAGAATGGAGGCGAGGAGAGCCCAGGAGTAAGGGGTGGATGGGGTAGTGGTGTGCTCTTAGGACAGAAGCTGTATATGATATTCACACTGGGGGATAGCAGCCACTTAGAGGTAGAAGTATGAATTTGTTCCTTCTCTGTCTCCTCAGGATTATCCTGATGCCCTCATCACCAACTACTATGTAAGAACTGACCCCTTCTGTCTGTTTTTCTGTTCCCTTAAGTCTGGAAATGCCCTAGGGTTGGGGTCCTCCTGGCAAAGGAATCCCTCCACTGGGGTCACTCTCATTTCCCCTGTGGGCACCATATTCAGGGAAGCACTGACCTTCAGCCTTTTCTGGTGTGCAGAAGTTGGGGCAAGGCAATGAATAGTTTTGCTCCACCATGTGCTTCTACCACAAGGTGCTGCCTGGCTACAGGCCCAAAAGCAATAGAGCCAACTGATCATGCACTGAAACCCCTAAAACCGATCATGCACTGAAATCCCTAAAACTGTGAATCAAAATAGTTTCTCTTTATTAGCTGATTATCTTAGGTATTTGTTATAGTGATAGAAGCAGACAGACACCCAACCCTTGTAATTAAATTAAGCCATCTGTGTAATCCAGCATCACCATTGCATTTTAAGATCCTTCATTTAATTATCTTTTCCAAATCTCTGTCTTTTGGCCAGGTGCAGTCGAATAGTGATAGGTTTCAGGGATGAAGACATGGACGTGGAGTCTGGAGGTCTGCTGGGGGAGGCAGCCCACTAACCTTTGCCTGCTCTTTTTGTAGCTCTGGCCTGCTGTGCAGTTAGCCAACTTCTACCTGATCCCCCTGCATTACAGGTATGACAGACCCCCACCCCACCCTTCAGGGAAGATCCATGTTACCAACAACTGAAAATGAAATGATTCTCATTTCAACCTTCACCTCCTTTAGGCTCCCAACCAGCACACGCTGCTCTGATCAGAACTTTTCAGATTCCCAAGCAGTTTATTCATAACCTTTGGCCCTTTACAGAAACTGTTCCAGAGTGTTCCCCACTGATCTATCATCTTGCTACTGAGGATCCTGCTTCTGCCATCCTTGTGTCTATCCCACCTGAGCTCTCCACCTTTGATGGCATATCTTCAGGAATAGCAGCTGGGGTGCTGTGTTCTAGGTTAGACAGAAAGGTAGACCTAAAGGCCTGGTTAGGTTAGTTCACTGCAAAGCATTATTTTTGAGACACAATTGGAAAAAAAATGGAAATCAAGATGAGTTGTTAAAATACTTGTAGGTGGGGCTGGAAAGGTGACTCAGTGGTAGAGCCCTTGCCTGGCATGCACAAGGTCCTGGGTTTGATCCCCAGCACTGCATGCACAAATAAATGAGTAAAGGAAAAACAAAAACCATATTAAAAATTAACAATTCGGGGTTGGGAATTTAGCTCAGTGGCAGAGCACTTGCCTAGCACATGCAAAGCCCCAAGTTTGGTCCTCATCCCTGAAAAAAAAAATTTAACAATTCATTCTCAACCCTCCTCTGACTCTCTCTCTCTCAAAAAAAAAAAAAAAAAAAAAAAAAAACTTGCAGGTGAGGTGTCTTGGGAACAGGAAATCTCTGAAATTCTTCAGAGAAGACATGGTTAAAATTTTCACAAACGGCTCAGCTGAAAGGATTACCTACTTACAAACCAATTCCTAAACATTAGGATCCTTTGCAGCACTCTTTGAAATAGAACAAGGTTAATTTAAAATAAAGAATGTTACAGTGACTTGGAAGGGAGAAGCAGGAGGGTTACAAGTTTGAGGCCAGCCTAGGCGTCTTAGTAAGACCCTGTTGTTTTTTGTTGTTGTTGTTGTTTTTTAAGAGAGAAGGACAGTGAGAGACAGAATCAATTTTTAAAGAGTTTTTTCAAATGGCTTTCGTTGCTCCGACACTTAGTTGTGTACATGGGTGCTGGGGTTTGAACCCTTGTACTCGTGCATGCTGTGCAAACACCGTAACCACCAAGCCACTGTTCCAGCCCAGTAAGACTCTGTCTTGAAATAAAAAATAAAAATATAAAAGGCTGAGGATGTAGCTCAGTGTTAGAGCACTTGCCTAGCATGTGCAAGGCCCTGGGTGTGATCCCCAGCACCATTGAAAGCAAACAAAAAAGGTGCTGTTTTATATACAGGCAGCACATTATTTGGAAGGTGAAATCTCAGCTGGTACAAAATGGACACATAAATGTATTTGAAGGGGCTTGTACAGGGGTATGAATGCCTGGCAAGAGAGCCACTGAAGATCTTAGCTGTTGAGACCCTCATCTGGAATTCAGAGCTTGGGACAGCATGAAAATCTGGTCTGAACCACACAGTGCCTCCATAGGGGCTGAAGGAAGAAGACCCAAATCTGGAAATCCTCAGAATACTGCCTCCTTTCCCTTTGCATTCTCCCTTTCCCATTCCATTGCTAACCCCCTGCGTGCTTTCTCATCTTCCTCCTCACCGTGTGTTCCTGTTCCTAGGTTGGCTGTTGTCCAGTGTGTTGCTGTCATCTGGAACTCCTACCTGTCCTGGAAAGCACATCAGCTCTAGCCTGCCTTGCCTCATCATTACCACCAGCAGTGACACACCATGACCCTGGGATTGTCAGACAGTCTCCTCAAGTGGGCATATCAATGTCCCTGGGATGGGGGTACTGGTTAAAACTTAAAGGGATGAGCACTCTTAATTGTCACATTTCATTCTAAACTGTAAACTGCTTCTGAAGTCACTAGCTCTTTATAATACAGGCCACACAATGCTTATCAACAGTACATTCTGACAACTGTGTCATTCGTCAGTTTCATTTTTTTTTTTAAAAGAGAAGGACAGTGAGAGAGAGAATCAATTTTATTGAGTTTTTCACATAGCTTTCGTTGCTCTGACACTTAGTTGTGTGTGTGGGTGCTGGGGTTTGAACCTGTGTACTTGCACATGCTGGGCAAGCACCGTAACTGCTGAGGCACCACTCCAGCCCCAGTCAATTTCATTTTGTGTGACATCATAGAGTATACTTACACAAACCTAGATGGTATAGGTCAGTCATGTGATGTGGCATCTTGATGCAGACAAGGGACATAGTTAACACAAGATGTATGAGGCTGCTACCTGTGTGATACCACAGTTTTACAGTAAACTGTTTTTTTCCTAAGTTGGAGTATATTCTAAAATGCTAATCAGGGTACAGTAGACACACCTGTAATTCCAGCAACTCGGAAGGCTGAGACAGGGGGATTGCAAGTTTAAAGACAGCCTCAGCGACTTAGTGAGACCCTGTCTCAAAATCAAAAATAAAAGGGGTGAGGATGTGGCTCAGTGGTTAAGTGCTCCTGGGTTTAATTCCCAGTACCAAAAAAGATGAAAGAAAATTTGAGTCATAAAGTAATGATAAAAGTATAGTAAATACATAAACCTGTAATGTTATCTTCATTGTTTTAAAATTTTCTGTGCCTTACATCGTTGTACATGCTATACTTTAAGACAACTGGCAGTGTGGTAGGTTTGTTTCCACCAGCATCACCACAAACACATAAGTAATGCATTGTGCTATGATGTTACAACAGCTATCATGTCACTAGGTGACACGAGTTTTCCAACTCCATTGTAATTTGGGGGGGCTCATCATGTATGTGGCCTGTCATTAACCGAAGCATTGTTATAGGGCACATGACTAGTCTTATTCCCACTCAGGCCTACTGTTCATAGACACATCTGTTAATCTCCTTCCTAACTATAGTGCTCTCTGGGACCCCTTCAAACTCTTTATGGTACCTCAAATATGTTATTAAATACATAATCTGAAACCTGCAGAGATCATGAGTATGACCCAGCAGAAATCTATAAAAATGTCTATCACTGGAAAGAAGCCTACACCCTCCAAGCCCAGTCTTCTTTTACAAATGCAGACATTAAGGTCTGTGGAAGTAGGTAGTGACCTGTTCACACCAGGAAGTTAGTGGCAGGGAAGAAACTTGAACCTGGTTTTGTTTTTTGTTTTTAATTTCGTAGTGATATTATTATGCAAAGGCATAATAATACTGTTGTTATGGTTCCCAATAGAAAAACTGATTTTTGGTAAACTAGCACTTTGGGCAAACTCAGAAACAGATGGACCAGCCTTTTGTGGTCTGAAAGCCAGAAATCCTCATATTGGTGCCTCCAACAGCTGTAGAATTTAGATTCTGGTGCAGTAATAAGGTCAGGAATCCTGAAATACTACAGTTGCAGCAAGGCATCTAACGAGTGGGATCCACTGTGTTGGCTCAGTGCCAGTGCACGCTCTGGATTGCCCCAGTTTGGGACCTGATAACAGGGGCTAGGGATTGGATATGAGAAACCCAGCATTCTCCCAGGGCCTATTTCCCCGTTTCTTGGCGGCGGAGTACAGGGTCAGCACCATGGACAGCCCCCCGTGTTAGCCTGGTATGGAGACCGGCTCTAGCCTCTAATGTCTGTTCCAAACCGGGTGAAGGACTCTTGTGGGTTGTAGAGCAATCTTTATGGGCCATTCGTCAAGAACTGGCTTCTGCTCTTTCAAGTCCAATGCTGCCTCCAGCGCAAGCCCCAGGGACTCAAGTCAAATGTCCGGAGGTGCACCGCTCTGGGGCTCGCACCCGCTGGATTCGAAGTCTCTGTCATTGCTTCTACAATCAGTTCAGTGCATGTTCTTGGCTGACGTCAGTCGGAGCTGTCCTGGCGCTATATAAGGCTGGCGGCGGTCCTGGGACAGACCCCGTGTTCCCCAAGGCGGCTTCAGTCCAGCCCAGGGAACAGAGACTGGAGCTGCGTCTTGATTAGGCGGACACTCTCCGACAACCTGTGAGTGGATGGGAGCGATCGTCTAGATTCCCTCAGCACCAGGACTCAGCGCTCAGCCCACCAACCGCGACCCTCCGAGAGGCGGGGAAGAAGGGAGACAGGGGTGGAACTGGATTGGCTCAGCAGCTGGGGCTGGGGGGCAGACTGTGGGCACTGGGCAGCAGCTGGAGGGTCCTGGAGGGGACGCTGTGCGTGCGCTGATAGGGGTTACACCACCTGCGGCTGTCCCAGGCGCACCTCACCCTGTGCAACCCCTATGTGTACAGGGCCGGTGGCACTATGAAGCAGGCAGGACGTGCAGCGCTGCTGGTGGCGCTGCTGCTCCTGGCACAACTGCGTCCCGGGAGCAGCCAGTGGAGCCCGGCGGCGGCGGCGGCGAGTGAGGTCCAGGACCCGAGTCTTCGATGGAGCCCCGGGGCGCGGAACCAGGGTGGTGGGGCGCGCGCTCTCCTCTTGCTGCTGGCAGAGCGCTTCCCGCGTCACGCTTTGCAGGCGCGATGGGAATCTGGGACCGCAGGCGAGCGGCCGCGACGCGACGACCCTCCACTGTCCATTGACCTCACATTCCACCTGCTGCGGACCCTGCTGGAGCTGGCCCGGACGCAGAGCCAACGCGAGCGCGCGGAGCAAAACCGCATCATATTCAACTCAGTGGGCAAGTGATCAGCGCAGTCCTGGGCCACGAAAACCTTGACCCCTTCCCCCGCCCCGGGGCTGGAAGGTGTGCGACGGCAACTGACCCAGGCCCGGGATGCAGAGTGGCCCAGAGACACTCTAAGCACTCTCTGCGTGGCTATTTTTTTAATAAAAGTGCTGAAGAGCCTTTGGCTCCTGTCGTGGGGGCTCGGGCGAGTACAGAAGGAACCCGTGGGAGAGGCCCAAATGTTGATGTGGTGGGAGGGGGCGGTTTCGGGAGAACGCTTTCAGGCAAGTCTCTAAAGGTCCCATTGCCGCCCCCTCTCCCAAATTTTGTAATTCAGAGATTCCAGCAACCGCCACGCTACCCTCGACCCTCTTCCCCGGTCATTGGGCTCACGAGTCGGCTCCGGGAATCAAGGAGGTGCTCAATAGAGGTTCATTTCATTTTTGCTACCCCAAATGATCTCAGGAGGGGGAAGGGCGCAGTGGGGCGAGGTCGCCTCCGGAGCCCAGAATGGAGGAGTGGGCATAGAAAGAAGATACGCATCCGGGACGCAAAAGTCTTTTATTGAGGCCCTCCCCTGGCGCGGGGCGCGGCTGTGGGTGGCGCGGTGGTCTCCGCGGATACTCCACCGCGCTGGCGCCAGGTCCCGGGCGCGCGGGCTCTAGACCAGGGGTCGGGTCAGTGCAGCCCTGTGCCTGGAAAAGAAAGCTCGGTGGGCGGGTGCTCCAAAGGAACGCGTAGCCGCGAAGCCCAGCTCACCGCCTTCCCCAGTCACACGGTTTCTCCACTAATTGCGGACCCAACCTGGTCTCCCAGAGCCCCAAGAATGGACAGCTCTTTCCCAGAGCAGTATTTTATGCGCTCTGGAGTGCGCTCCTTTGTGGCTCCGGGATTGGGGGACTTGAAAGGAGTGGGGGTGCAAGCTAACCCTAGTGTCGCAGGAAGGAAATCACCCGCGGAGAGAACCTGAGAGTGCCAACCAGGTCGCGCACCAAAACCCTCCGCCACTCTCACCTTCTGGCCGGTCCGGCCGCTCTTCCTCTGGTCCTGCGTTGCCCTCTTCCCCTTCCAACGCCACCTCTTCATCTTCTTCCTCCCCGGAAGCGCCTGGGGCGGAAAGAAGGCTGGTTGAGGTGGAGTCTTTGCTTTTCTGGAGGCCATACTCCCAGAGGGAGGGTCTGACCTGCAGTCCCTCCCTCTCTCCCCAACTCCCTCACCCGGCTGGAAGTCGATGGTCCTCAGCATTTCGGCCACGTGCTCCACGCTCACAGAAAACTGCTCCATGCTCTCGTAGCCTGGCTCCGGCCGTCCGGCTAGCTCCACTTTCGACATTGTCCCCACCCTGCGGTGGCCACAGAGGCTCAGCCGGCAAAGCCCGGTGCCCTCAAGCCCTTCCCCAAGCGGGAGGAATCCGCGGCCCCTTGTTTCCCCCTCCCACCGAGTCTACTTACTTATTGATCAGCTCCTTGGCCTGCTGCAGGAAGAAAAGGAGGGTGAGAGTAGCGCCGGGCCAGCCGGCGGCTACGCCCGTTTCAGATTCTACACCTGCGGAGCAGGTGGGGATGCATATCCGAAGTCGTTTAGGAGATAAACGAGTGCAGAGAGGGTGACTTGCTCAGGGTCGTGGGGGGAAACAAGATTTAAACCTGGATCTCCGGCAACCAAG
Source organism: Aplodontia rufa (assembly GCA_004027875.1). NCBI lineage: Eukaryota > Metazoa > Chordata > Mammalia > Rodentia > Aplodontiidae > Aplodontia > Aplodontia rufa. The sequence goes on along the minus strand of PVKS010015039.1, from coordinate 10,075 downwards.
GCCCTCTGACTTCAGCCACTGTACGGGACGGCCGCCCGCCCCCTGTGCCAACCTGCAGGTAGAGCGCCATCTGCGGCTCCTCCATGGACTGGATGGCGGACTCCACCAGTTTAGAGGAGGCCTCCAGGTGGTCCCCGTACTGACGGATGAGGCCACGGACCCGCTGCAGCTTCTGCTCCTGCTCGCGGGCCAGGGCTTGCAGCAGCTCGCCCTTGCGCTCCTCCAGCACCGAGCACAGGGTCTCGAACCTCTGGTTTAACAACTGCTTCTGCCTGCGGCTGTTGTCCTGAAAGACCCAGAGCACAAGGGAAATCGTGGCTGAGACTTACAGCTGGGAGAGCAGGATACTCCACCCGCTTCCCACTTAAGAGAACTCACAAAAGGCCCAGAATTAAAGTGACCTGACCATGGTTACACCTGAGTTAGGGGCACAGCCAGAATCCAGCCAGATCTTTTCATAACAGGAGATTTCAGAGTAGCTTCACTGAGTTCTATCTATATCCCTGGCCTTGGTTTTGATTGGCATTATTCCATTTAATTCTCAAAAGACCCAATGAGGTAGCCACTATATCATTATCATCATCACTATTTTATGCAATTGAAAACAAAGCCAAAGCATAGAGAAGTAACTGGGCCAAAGTCACAGAGCTAGTGAGCAGCAGAAGTGGGATTCAACCCAGCAGGCTGACGAAGCACACTCCACCACTTCCAAGAGCCCAGAAACTTTCTGGCCAATTTGATCAGAGGTCAGAAAGGAGAAGTTGTTGGAGGAGTTTGAGGTCTCCAGACCAGACAGTCTCCATGTCCTCCTACCTCCCAGGCTAGGCTCACCTCAATGGTCTGGCACACCTCCTCCATCTGCGTGATCACTGCTTGCACACGGTCGTTGCCTGCCACCAGCATCGCAATGCCGTCGCTGAGCTCACTCTACCACACACAAGGGTCGGTGTTAGAGCTGGAAGACCTGCCCTGTAGTTGTATCCCTGTCACCCCAGTCAGTGCAGCCTACAAGACTGCACTCTCAACCAAAGATCTAGAAGGCTTGGAACTATTTAAAAAGTATGGAAACACATTCTGTGGATTCTGAAAGGAGATAGAAGAAGCCTTCCACCACCAAATGAAACAGTAATTGATGTTCTCTAAATACCACCATGTGTCAGGCTTAGAGCTTTATCTGTAGATTCATTTCTTCCATCATTTCTGAAAAAAAAAATCTGTGGTACCCATTCAGATAATATTGCCTCTTTTCTACTTTCTCATTCTGGGAGTCTCTTAAAACTTAGGTTAAGGGGCTGGAGCGGTGGCTCAAAGGTTTCGGAGCTTGCCTGGCAAGCACAAGAACCCGGGTTCAAATCCCAGCACCACGTACACAACTAAGTGTTGAAGCAACAAAGGTCATGTGAAAAACTAAATAAAGTTGTTTCTCTCTTTCTCTGTCTCTCTCACTGTCCCTCTCTTAAAAAGAAAAAAAAAAAAACTTAGGTTAAGGGGCTGGAGCAGTGGCTTAGTGGTTACGGTGCTTGCCTGGCATGCACAAGTACACGGGTTCAAACCCCAGCAACCCATGTACACAACTAAGTGTCAGAGCAACTAAAGCCATGTGAAAAACTCAATAAAAATTGATTCTCTCTGTCTGTCTCTCTCACTATCCTTCTATCTTTAAAAAAAAAAAAAAGACTTAGGTTAAACCTTCTTGTCCGCAACTTTCTCACCTCCCAGTGCTACATTATGGTGTTTTTTCACGCCTCATGTCACTTTGACTAATTTTATCCTCAGAGAAATTTCATTTAATTCATCAATTGAATGTTTTTTATAGATTTTTTTTTTAAAGAGAGAGGGACAGTGAGAGAGACAGAGAAAGAGAGAATCAACTTTATTTAGTTTTTGACGTGGCTTTCGTTGCTCTGACATTTCGTTGTGTTCATGGAGCTGTGGTTCAAACTCATGACCTTGTGCATGCCAGGCAAGTGCTATAACTGCTGAGCCACTGCTCCCTCCCCTCATAGTGATTTTCTGTTCTTTAATAATCCAGCATCTGAATTCCTCAGGGTCTTTTTGTTTCTGCTGACTTCCCTCCTGGAGTACACAATCTTCAATTGTGAACTAATATTTAGTTGATCTTAATCTACAAACAACCGCAGGGCTAAATTGAGGTTATTTTCCTCCAGACAGAATTTGCATTTGCCTCTGACAAAGGCCAGGTGGTACAACTAACTGTGTCAGCTTCAGGATTTCAGTTTGACCTGGGGTCTCGGGAGTCTCAGAGGCAGCTCCTCCATCTTTAGGGGTTTGGAGGCACAGCCTCTCCTCTCTATCGGTGACACTGACAGCACCGGCCTCTGTGGTGTCTCTGCTCGCTGCCAAGGGCTCTCCTATTCGCACTGCCCCACACCACTTGGAGATTCCTTTCACTTCCTATGTGTCAACCAGTCTCATTTTTAAGTTGTTTTTAGCAGAAATTAGTCATATGATAGGGAGAGGCCCTTGAGCATTTCCACCACACTGAGATCTCTCTTTGGGTCCATTATTTAATTTTATGCTTATACCACATCTTCTTTTCCACTGTCTATTTAATAGTGGAGGAAAGCGAGGGCCAAAAGGTCAAGCAGCTTACTGAAAGCCATGTGCTGAGTCAAGCCTAGAACTGCCACGCTAGCCCTGATCTGCTGAACATCACAAGGCCCTGCCTTAGTCCCCACTTCCATTCCCTGCCCCCTGGATACCTTCTGGCGTTTGTAAATGGTGGGCAGTGGAGCCACCTCACAGTCCTTGTGGGCACCAAAGACCTTGCAGAGAGAGCAGGTGGGCACTTCACAGCTCAAGCAGTAGATATTGATCTTCTCCTCCTCGTGCTCCTCACACATGAGGTGCTGCTCAGCCTTGGAGTGCAGTGGCCTGTGGGGAGCGGGCGGTGAGGGTCAGGGCCAGGGAGGTGAGCCCAAACTCTGCACCTTTTTCAGCCTCCACTCAACCACACCATCTTCCCTGCAGCTCATACTGAGGCTGGTGGGTGAGTGGCTTTCGCAGTGCTCTTAATTTGGAGAAGAGATGGAGCTAAGAGGTGGAGGAGGCCTGGATCCGAGACAAGCCTCTATTCCAGTGGCCAGGTTGTCCCAGGGACAGGAAGTCATGGAAGCCTGGCAAGGTCAAGGGCCTTGCTGGTGGGCTGCCAGCACCACCCAGGAGAGGTTGCAGGTTAAGCGTGCCAGGGGGTCAGAGATCGCCATCCCTGCATGATGTGGTACAAGCCCCTGCCCCGTGGATCCAGTCCTCTCATCTCTGGATGGAAGAGGCGGTTGGTTGGTTGCTTCCTTCCCTCCCTCCTGGTCCTGATGGGTTCCTGGGCAGAGTCCCCGGCCCTGACCTTTGGAGCGGCAAGAGCCCCTGACAGCTTACCGCGAGGACTCCTGCTTGTAAATGTCTATGATGTTCTCCACTAACAGGTTCCTCTGCAGGCCATACACACCGTGTCGGTCCAGGACCACCTCGTGCCTGCAGGATGGGCAGCGGAAACGGCCTCCTGAAGACACGGCAGTGGAGCCCCGCGATTGCCAGAGAGGATTCGAGGCCTGTAGGGATGGGCAGCACGGGAGAACGGGCACAGTGAGGATGCGGGAACTTGGAGGAGGCAGGCAGGAGGGTGCAGGGGGTTCTGGGGGAGGACGTGGTGGAGAGCAAGGTACCAGCTCTCTTCTATGGCTGGGCCTCCCTGGGAGCAGCTCAGGGCAGGTGACTCAGGAGTTCATTTCCGACCTTTGACTCGATCCTCAGCCCATCTCCTTGAACATCGCAGCTCCAGAGGCTGGGGCTTGGGCCAAGGTCTCATCAGGATGAGGTCTTCCCAGAGGGGCTCAGCTTGGAGCTATGGCAGGAAGGCCGAGGTGGGAAATAGAGTGGTACAGCCAGTGTTCCCTAGACTGGGACCCTTGTGGGCCGTGTCTGGGGAGATTTTCTGCAGGGGCACACTCAGTGCAAGAGCTGAACAATGAGGCAGAAAAACTGTAATTAACCAGGTCATTCTGGAAAATCGCTCCAGGCACTGGGAGTCAGGAGTCCTGGGTTCTTGTGCTGCCCAGGGTACTTTTTTTTTTTTAGGGCTGAGGATCGAACTTGGGGCCTTGCGCATGCTAGGCAAATGCTCTGCCACTGAGCTAAATCCCCAACCCCTACTTTTTTCTTTTTAAACAACTCTATCAATTTGTCAAGCTTTCAACCTGCATAGTTAAAGACTAAACTGGATTACTTATTTTGCATCAGATATTGAGTAGGCCAGGTAGTTGCTAAGCTCTGGGTTCAAGATATGAACAAAACTCACCCCTAGCGGGGCAAGGTGGTGCACACCTGTAAGCCCAGCAACTTGGGAGGCTGAGGAGGGAGGCTGGCAAGTTCAAGCAACGTCTCAGGAACCTCAGGAATTTAGGGAGACCCTATTTCAAAATGGAAATGAAAGAGACTAGGGATGTAGCTCAGTGGCAAAGCACCCCTGGGTTCAATCCCTAGTTCCAAAACAACAACAACAAAAGAACCCATGATAATAAAATAATATTAATAATACATCCCTGTCCCTGGACAAGCAGACAACTGTACCCAGTGGGAGGGGTGCTGTCACAGGGAAAGCCAGTTTACCAGAAAGCTTGCACCCCTTCCCAGAGAACTGCTCCATCCCATCCTGAAAGGGAGTACCCCACCTCCAGAGATGGCTCAGAGCTGAAGGTCACCACACAGGACCAGTCAAGTGACCCCTCCCAGGGATTTGGAATTAAGACCTAGGGGCTGAGCTGGCTACACTGCGAGTGCTGCTTTGGAACTGAAAAGACCTGCAGGTTGAGTGGACATGTGGCTACCCCAGAAAGTGTGAGGGTCAGAAACTGAGCAGAGAAGGCTAGTCCACAGAAAGTAGCAGAGAAGCAATCTGTGGCGAGAGGTAGAGATGAAAGCCTGGCAGGGATTGCACATTTCAACATTTTTTTTTTTTTTGAGAGCAAGTGGGAGAGAGAAAGGAGAGAATGGATTTTATTTGTTTTTTCAGCTGGCCTTTGTTTCTCTGACACTTAGTTTATGTGGTGCTGGAGTTTGAACCCGGGTCCTTGTGTATGCCAGGCAAGCACTCCAACTGCTGAGCCACTGCTCCAGCCCCAAGTCACTGAGTTTTACCAAGTGATATAAAAACCATGTATCTAAGCCTCCCTTCCAGCTGGGTGTGGCCAGGTGACTGTGTTGTGGGATGTAAATAGAAATGTTTGGTGCAATTATTAGGAAATGTCTTTAATGGGAGGGGCATGTTCTATTTCTGACCTTCCACCCTGCTGCCTGGAATGAAGATGGGATGGCTCAGGTCGAAGCAGCCATCTTGAGCCATGAGGTAGTACCTGCAGATTTTGACAACAAAATCAAAATCAAAGGAGCAGGTCCCTGATGAGGCAGTCTTGGACTTCCCACCCACCCATACTTCTCCTTCTTCTGTCAAATAATTTTTTTTCTCTTCTGTCAAATAATTCTCTTTCTTTTTCCTGTGGTACTGGTAATTGAAATCAGGGGTGCTTTACCACTGAACTACATCCTTTATTTATTTATTATTATTATTATTATTATTATTATTATTATTATTATTATTAAGACAAGGTCTTGATGAGTTGCCCAGGCTGGTCTCTGACTTGCAATCCTCCTGCCTCAGCCTCCTGAGTAACTGGGATTATGGGTATGCAACACTGTGCCTCACTTTTTTTTCTTTCTTTTCTGTTGGTTTGCTTTGTTTTGGTGCTGGGGATTGAATCCAGAGCCTTCTGCATGCCAGGCAAATTCTCTGCCACTTAACTATACTCCCAAGCCCTTCAAACTGACCAGCTGGAAGACCCTGCACTCCTGAAGAGAAACAGAGACAATGGTTATCTTTGCCTTGGAATATATAGGTGTATTTCCTATGAATGGTTTCCATGAAACTCCCTAAATCCTTCCATGCCAACTGGAAGAGCAGATTGGAAGGACCCTTAGGTGTGCATGGCAGCACCCCGTCACAAGTCGAGGGTTTGCTTAATCCTTCAGTGTTAAGGCTCATAGGCAGGACACATGGCCCCACTATGAAGCGGACAGCTGAGCTTGGGGGGAGTAACTGGCATGTGTTATACATAGCACGTTTTTCTTAGAATTTCTTGAGAGTTGTAAGAAATTAACACTTTGGCCCATCATAAATCTGGAACAGATGAATTTGAGATTCTCCAAGACTGGGTTTGTGCATCTGTTCTTCTCAGGAACTAGAACAACATTGTTGGGTTTAGTTTAGGGAATGTATTAAAGAGGACGCTCACAGACTTTGGTCTGCTTAATACAATTACCTATGGATAATTAGCATCCAAGTGGGTAGGGAGGTATTGAAAGAGATACACAGCCACAAGCTGCAGGAAGACTCTTACTCATGTTTGATTTGCAGGTGGTGAGCATTTCCCAGTAAGAATTTCCCAGTAAGTGTGTGAAGGAAGGAAAGGGGCCTCTGGGATCCTCTTTCACCACCTCCAGCCCTCCCTGGGCCATGCCTTTCCTTGGGCACAGGTGCAGGCAGATTCACTATTTACCCTTCTGCCGCTGTTACTAGGGCTTGGGTGTCAAGCACTGTGCCATGGGCTTTCAAGACATTCTTGAGTTTCATCCTGCAGCGCTTCTTGTAAAGACAGCGGAGAAGATGAACATTCACCCCTAACTTAGACTACAAGAAATGTAATGACAGCGACTAACAACTCTCGAGCACTACCTTTTGTCAGATTTGTTCTTGGTATTAACTAATTTAATCCTCATATTAACTTTCTGAAGCACGTATTACTACCAGCCCCATTTCAAAGATGAGAAAACTGTGGCCCAGAGCAGTTTGATGAACTGTGCGTGGCTATCGGCAGAGATGACATTTGAACTCAGAAACTCTGACTCCAAAGTCAGTATACAAACACACACGCGTAGAGCTATGAAGAATCGAACAGCAAACCTTCACGGAAGAAAGAAATCACAGGCTGAAAATCAACCACGTATAAACAAAAGGTGACCCATCAAATCAAATCCCTGGGTGTCACTGAGTACCGTAAGAACTGGCATTTCAACCAGAATGACCCGCCTGTCTGTGAGAAGGAGAGGAAATAGCACGAATCGTACGCGGCATCTGTGCACGCCACAGATCATTCATTGGATTCCATGTGAAAAAATATTCTAAGGCAGCAGCCAAGATTCGACCTCAACTACCTATTAATTCAGGTCATCTCCCTCTATTCATCACAGAAGCCAAATGACCAAACAGAGGTTGGAAACTGATAGCATCTCGCTAGCCAGCCAGCTTGCATTTAAGAGAACAGCAAAGAAAGCCAAGGTAAACGTGGTGGGCTGAGTCGAGAGTTCACCTCCCTCCCACGTAAAACAACCCCTATTCAAAGAGGAGCCGCAAGCAAGAGAGACGCAGCCAAAGATGCAAGCCAAGATAACACAAAAGAAGAGGCAAGCCTGGCAGCAGAGACACAGAATTCCCTTCCGAAGAAATTCTCCAAGGATCAATACAATTTCAAATGAACATTTGTAAAGAAATGGAGAAAACGCAGCCTCTTTGACTAAAGAATAGATATAAACGATCACAGTTGGAGAAGAGAGCTAAACAGAATTAAGAATCAAGCAACATTATTAACAGAGAAACTGCCCACGTCTGCACAGTACAATGGATGATGCTGTTAAAAGCCATATCGATTATAGAGAAATTAAGAGATAAGAGTAATCAGGACTCCAGCCTATAAGATGGACCAACCTTGAAGCTATTATGCTAAGTGAAATAAGCCAGACACAAAAGGACGACTGTTGGGTAATTTCTCTTATATGATAAACCTGGAATAGCCAAGTTCATAGAGACAGAAAGCAGGAAGGTGGTTTTCAGGAGGACAGGGGAGGCAGGGAATTCAGAGTTACTATTTAGTCGGCATAGAGCTGCGGTTTGAGAAGATGAAAAGGTCCTGGAGATGAATGGTGGAGATGGTTGCCCTGTGAATGTACCTAGTGCTGCTAAACTCTACATTTAAAAATGGTTAGGATCGGGGTTGGGGATTTAGCTTAGTGGCAGAGCGCTTGTCTAGCACTCACAAGGCCCTGAATTCGGTCCTCAGCCCTAAAAAAAAAAAAATGGTTAGGATCAGCTGGTGCAGTGGGGTGTGCCTGACCTCCCAGCTTCTTGGGAGGCCAATGCCAGAGCATGCCTGAGCCCAGGAGTTCAGCCTGGGCAAAATAGTGAGACTCTGTCTCTTAAAAGAAAAAAGTTAAAATTATAAATTTCCTTTTCTTTCTTTCTTTCTTAGAAAGAGAAAATCAATTTTATTTATTTTTTTCATCTGGCTTTTGTTTCTCTGACACTTAGCTGTGTATGTGATGCTAGAGATTGAACCTGGGTCACCATGCTCTCTACTGCTGAGCCACCACTTCAGCCCCTAATGGTAAATTTCTTTCTTTCTCTCTCTCTCTCTTTTTCTTTTTCTTTCTTTTTTTTTTTTTTTTTTTTTTTTTTTTTTTTTTTTTTTTTTTTTTTTTTTTTTTTTTTTTTGTACCGGGAATTGAATTCAGAGGTGCTTGACCACTGAGCCACATTCCCAGTCCTTTTTTCTTTTTTTGAGACAGGGTCTTGCTAAGTGGTTTAGGGTCTCGCTAACTGGCTGATTATGAACTTGCAATCCTCTGTCTCAGCCTCTGGGATTACAGGTGTACGCCACCATGCCCAGCTAAAATGGTAAATTGCATGTTTGTCTTTTACCACAAATTTTTAAAAAGAAGAAAAAGAAGAAGAAATAAGGTAATTAGGAATTTTCTGGATCTCCTGGTCCACTTTCTTCCTTTCAAGGATATACAGTCAGGACTGACTGCAGGGCTTGTCCTGGGCTGGAAGGCACACCTGCCGTTCAACCCCACCACCAGCTAGAGAAATTTCCTAGCAGCTGATTCCCCTGGCCAATCACCACTCTTCTCTTGGAACCTGGTGGGCTAAGTGGCATGGGTCCTCACCCTCTGCCGTCCACCCCTTCCTCCTAAGAGGCCTGGGTACTCATCCTCAGGCAGTCCACTCCTACCTCCTTTTTCTGAAGGGCCTGTGTCCTGGGAGAGAGGGGGCTGGGCAGGGCAGGGGCTACAACTCTCCTGCTTCCCAGTCTGGCTCAGGGCAGATGCTGCTCCTTGGTCCAGACGCTGCTGTCCAACACTTTGCAGGCTGCCTTCCAACCCCAGGTCCCATGTTCCCCTCCCAGTTCTGAAGCCCAACTCCTCAATTATATTTAGTTTTTCATGTGGCTTTGTTGCTCTGACACTTTGTTGTGTACATGGTGCTGGGGTTCGATCCATCCTCGCGGGTGCCAGGCAAGCGCTGTAACGCTGAGCCACCACTCCAGGCTCTCCTCTTAACCTCCAGGGCAGACTTACGCCAGGTTTGGCCTGGACCAGCCCCCAGCCCCACTTCCTTTCCTAGTCTGACCAACGTACGTGCCCTTTGGTACTGGGACTAAATCTAATTGGTGACAGATGTTAAAGTTTATCTTTTGGGCTTTCCAGGGCCTCTGGCTCATGGTACAGCACTCATTTGCGTAGAGACTCTCACCGAATTTCCCCAAATATGGTATTCCTGCAGATCACAAACATGAAGATTTTTAGGTGGTCTGAGGATGAACACTTAAGATTTTTCCATGTTTATTCTAATACATGTTAGGGAGAAAAAAAAGCCCATGAAACTGCTGATTTTTAATGGATTGTATCGTTCAGATTGAAGAGAAATAAAGGTTTAGGCTTTAGAAGTGAGTCTTTAAAAACAGAATTGCCAGGCAAGCGCCGAAACCACTGAGCCACCGCTCCAGCCCCAATATTTGTGTTTCTATAAAGAAGAAAATCATGGAATATACACCAACCAATTGATAGTATTTGTTTCTTGGGGAGGAGAATTATAGGGGATTTAGACATTCTATAATTCATATTATCTGAGGTTTGAACGTTATATAATAGAAATTTATTATTATTATTAATCAGAACAAACAATAGAATTGCTTTTTCATATTGGAAACCATCTGGATATTTAATAGTA
>PVKS010015038.1:0-47002 GCA_004027875.1 Aplodontia rufa | reverse complement strand
GCACAGAATTCCATACAGAAAACGTGTTGTTCATCCTCAAAGGGAAGTGAATAATGTTGTAGGAAATTAGGGCACTGCCCTGCACAAATTGAACAAAGCTGGGCTTTCTGCATTCGGTGCTCTTGCATGATCCCAAAACAGAGCCTCTGAATCAAGCCCCATGATGCGGCTGGGGTAAGCGCTGTGCCCTGTATGATTGTACAGTTGGCGCTGCGGCCCACTGCCATTCAGACATTAATCTCTGACAGTTTAAAGGCGGAGATTTACATATTTTACCAATTCAAATTGGGTGCATCTCACCTTTGTATTGATTCTGTATCCAAAATATAAAGCATCTTTGGAAGGCAAATCCCGCTTCCTTTTTTATAAGATAACTGGAACATTATCCTCGCTCACACTGGAGGGGAAGCATTAAAATTTTCATCTTTTGTCCATTATTGCATTTTGAAGGCTGACTATAACAGTCAGTTGTAACTTGCAAATTACTGATTCAGAAATGCCCTAATCAAGCTCCGAAAATACTGCAAATGCTCTGAAGAGAACCACAAGGAACAAGTGGGTGAATCATATCGAAGGAAAATTTCAGCACCCCCGAAAAATGTTAATTTCTACAAGTGCACAAAATCAGTAAGGGCTTTGACAATCCACTCAAAACCACCCTTGATTTTATTGCTTTGAGGGTATGCATGCACTGGTGAAGCTCACTCGTGCCTTCTCACTTCCTGTACCACTCATGTTGCAGAAGATATGTTCAGCCCTAAACATGAAAAATGGAACAATGGTAGTACTCTCTTGTGACCTTTACAAAGATTGTTCGCTCATCTTTTTAAATGTAAATTGTTAGACTTCTGCCTTTAATTATTTGTTCTAGCATTTTCACAAAACAGCATAAAAGCAAAACTTTAAACAAAACAGTTTGTATATAATTAAAGTAATTAATATTAGTGAATGAAAGAACATTTGACTAAATTAAATTCTGCTTTTATTAGAATATTTTTAATGCAAAATGGGTTTGTGTGTATGTGTATAGATCTGCTTTGCCCTTTTTAAAAGTAAATCACAGTTGGATAATCTCCGAAATCTAGGATGCATACACAAAGTGAACCACCTGATTTCAAGAATTAATTTTTAATGTAGTTTATCAACATAGTAGTTCAAGAAAAGAAAGATCTATGTGAATTTGCCATTTACCATCCTGCTGCAAAAAATTCCACTTAGCTGTCTTATTCAAAAAATTTAAACTCTAGAGGACTATAAGCTGTGTATATCTACTAAAAAGATGGCTAATAATAAACTAAGTGAAAAATTCACATTCACATTCACATACCCAAATTTATTCACATAGTTTTGATTATGTAGACTTTTTTCTTTTATTTATTTATTCATTTTTCCAACATCACAGATTCTCTTAAATGATCATGTGGGAGAGGCACAAAAATACCTCTGTGCAGGCTGGAGTGGTGGCTCAGTGGTTAAGGTGCGTGCCTGGCATGCACGAGGATGTAGGTTCAAAACCCCAGCACCACATACACAACTAAGTGTCAGAGCAACGAAAGCCACACGAAAAACTAAATAAAATTGATTCTCTCTTTCTCTCTCACTGTGTCTTTTTCTATCAAAAAAAAATCCCATGTCCATCCAGGGAACACATGAAAGCCCCAGTGTGCGCAGGGGGCTCACTCACTTGGGGGCAGGTTAAATATATGCCTATATACTTAACATAAAAAATAAGCATATATTCTATGTATTCACACACAGATATATATGTATGTATATAGATATGCATATATATTTACAGTTGTATACATATAAATATTCCTTTATTCACATAGGATATGTTCCAAGATAGCCCATGGACGTTGCAGATAGTACTAAACTCTGTATATACTATGCTCTTTCCTGCATATACATGCCTATGATAAAGTTTAATTTATAAATTAGTCACTGGAAGAGATTAGCAACAATGACTAATAATAAGAGCTGGACATGGTAGCACATGCCTGTGATCCCTGTGACTCAGGAGGCCAAGGCAGGAGTATCACAACTTCAAGGCCAACCTCGGAATTTAATAAGACCCAGTGTCAAAATAACAAGGATGGAAAAGGCTGAGGGTGCCGTTCAGTGGTTGAACACCCATGGATTCAATTCCTAGCACTACAAAGCAGTGTTGGAGAGGTGGCTCAGTGGTAGATCGCTTGCCTGGAATGCACCAGGACCCCACTTCGATCCTCAGCACCACATACACACCTAAGTGAAGGAAAAACAAAAATCACATGAAAACTGAAAACATTAACTTTTCCTCTCTTAAAAACAAACAACAAAGCAAATCAAAAACCAGTTACAAAGCAGAACAATTACAATACACTGTAATCAATGTTACATCACTTAAAGGAAGCCTTTTATGGCTTCTCTTGGGCATTTCTGAATTGCTAATATCATTATTATTTTATTTCTTTATTTTTTGCAGTTCTGGGGTTAAACCCAGGGATCCTTTGCTCCCAAGCTACACCTCCATCTCCAAGCCCCTCTTTTTGTAAATTATTTTTTATTTTGAGGTGGGGTCTCACTAAATTGGCACAGCTGGCTTTCAACTTGAGATCCTCCTGCCTCGGTCTCTCCTGCAGCTGGGATAATAGGTGTGCATCACCGTACCCAGAATAGCACTAGCATTTCGGGACCATTGTTTCTAAAATAAGAGCCCTGCGATACTGCAACAGTCCAATTAATTAATTGCAATGGCTACCAAGTGACTAATGGCCAGGTTACATATATGGATGGATACTCAGGGCAAATGGATGATTCATATCCTGGGTGGGACAGGATAGGACAGCTTGACAGTTCATCATGCTACTAAGAACAAAGCGTAATTTAAAACAAAATAACCATTTATTTTCAAAGTTTCTACTTAATATGTTTGGACTGCTCTTGCCTATGGATGCTGAAACTGCAGAGAGTAAAACCACAGATAAGGGGAGAATAGTGCACGTGTGTGTATAATGCTGTGTGTGTGTCCATGTATGTACATTTCAGATCAGAAACATAAAGAAACAAGCTGTCTCCCTAGCTTAAGTAATTTCTGTTAGCATCTAAACTACTTTTCCAGGGGCTGGAGCGGTGGCTCGGCAGTTACTGCACTTGCCCAGCATATGCAAGTACACAGGTTCAAACCCAGCACCACGTACACAGTGAAGTGTTGGAGCAGCGAAAGCCATATGAAAACTAAATAAAATTGATTCTCTCTGTCTCTCTCTCTCTCACTGTCCTTGTCTCTAAAAAAATGAAAAATAAAAAATAAACTGTCTTTCCATATGTAGATAGCTATTTTGCTATTTTTCAAGTTGGAAACAGTTAATCTATTGCTAAATATGGGTCCCAAGCTATCATTCCAAAGGTATATTTGGATTCCAGGTGTGTTTTATTGGATTCACAGACTGCTTTAGGATTAATTTTGAGTAGTATCCAAAAAGTGAGATAGATATATATATATATATATATATATATATATATATATACACATATATATATATATATATACACATATACATATACACATATATATATTTAAAAATCTGCAATTCCACTTCTTGAGAAATCAGGAAAGCTGTGAAAGCAACCTGCATTTCTCAGGGCAGCAGTTGGCTCCTACCGGTTGTGGGATTGCTGTACAGACCTGGGGCCTTCCTCAGCAATAGATCACGATCTCCTCTTGCTCCAAAGACAAGTGTTCTCTTCTATAATAACGGCCCGTTGTTGTTTAATAGTCCTTTTATATCTTTCCAATTTACTCCTCTCCATTACTTGGTTGACCTCTAGAGGCCCTTGAATTTGCAATTTCTGATGTAAAACAATAAATGCTAGGAGCACAGGACAAACATCTTGCCCACTCGTGAAAGCAGAAAAATCAAGTAGAGCTGATTTAAATCATATTAACACTTCCATTACAAAAATTCAACCCAGACAGTGTAAGCGAATGGATGACAGACAGTGGAGATGACATAAACAGACCAACACGTCTGTCACTTCACTCAGTGAGTGTGGGACAGGAGGAAGCTTGAAGAATTTCCTCTTTGGCACTAACTGCCACTTGTCCCTGGTGGTGTGTCTCACTGCACTGAACAGAATTCAACTGCTAAAGATCGGTAGGTTTGACTCCTACTTTTAACTAACACGCATTAGTGGAAACCAGAGGGACCCTGGCTTAAAACAATAAAACTTCAAAAAACTTAGGAAATGACAGTTTGTGAGGCGCTGGGTATCAGGTCAGCAGCTCCTGATAGATGTGAAGCAAAGGCGGTAACCACACAACTGCCTGGAAAAAGCTTGCAGGCCACAGGACAGGGAGCAGGACAGAGATGAAAGCCAGGGACACAAAGAGGAGAACTGCAGAGACAGAGTATAACGTAACCCTCTAGAGGTCTCTTAAATATTCAGCTGAGTGCCGATCAGCATATGAATGAAAGAAACCAACAAGGCTGGAAAAGAACCTCTGGAAAGAATTAGAGATTAGAGCTCCGTTGCACACCCTGCCAGTTAGCTGGCCGGTTCACACCTGCCAGACTGCAAACCCTCAGGCATCCTAGGGCAGCGTCCTCATGGGGGTCTGGTCTGTCTAGAGAGGGATCATCAGCACCAGCCTGCAAGCTGCTCTGGCCCTACCCTGCAAGTCTTAAAAGGAAGATTCTGGAAAAGGATCGAATTGTTTCCAAGTAACTAATGGAATACAACAATAACAACGAAAAGTTGAAGAACAATTATAGAAATGCAAAACTATCTTGCACTCGGCAGGTAAAATTCTAAATGTCTGACATCCACTGAAAACCAATAAGCGTGCAAAAAGGCAGGAAAATAAAAGGTGCAATGAGGAGATAAATCACTAGCCAAAAACCACCCCGTCCACAGACGTTCCAAATGAGCAGCAATCTTTAACACTGTATTCTCTGAATTCAACACTGCACTGGAGACTTCATCCAGAGCAATAAGGTAAGAGAAAGAAAGAAAAGGTCCCATACTGGAAGGGCAACAGACAACTGTCTTTATTCCCAAGCTAATCATCTAAGGTTGGACGGTAACCCAACATCATCTGATAAAAAGCTACTAGAGTTAATAAATGAGAGTAGCAGGCTGCAGGACTCCAGATCCACTCCAATGTTTTTCTAGAGTCCAGCAATGAAGGTGCATGTCGGTAAAAATCAGAAACATGGGTGTAAATTCAGGCATGGGTGCTTTTTTTGTGTGGGTGCAGGGTGATATGGGGAACCAAGGCTCCCAGGCCAAACTCACCTGCACCGCCATAGTGAGGGTGGGGAACTGGTGTGGCCAGGGGTGGGCTGCCACTTTATAGTCTGGGGTGGAGAGAGGAAGTTGATGGGCCTTGACTTTCAGAGATTGACTGGTGAATCCCTCAATCATTGGTCAATTCAGAGCTTATCAATTGGGGCTTATCTGCCAGCATCTGATTGGATGTTCCCTTCCCACCCAGGCTGCCTGATGCCCTGCCCCCAGCCTCCTGGAATGGACCTAACAATGTCCATGGAAGGTTTGTTCACCAACAGTCATAGTGGCTGTGTTTTTAACAACCCACTATGCAAAACAACCCATGTGGTCCTTGTCAGATGGATGCATGAACAACTACAGTACATCCTTACAACAGAACACTACACAACAAAACAGAAAGGAATAAACTCTTGCCAAGGACTACAACATGTACCAGGCATCAATAATCACACAAGCAAAAGACATTTATATAAAATTCTAGGAAATATAAACCAATAGGAAACGCAGGGAGGAGAGCCAGGAACAGGAAGACTTCATGGTGATGGTTTCATGAATGTATGCAAACATGCAAACTAACCAAACTGTGTACTTTGAATATGTATAGTTTATTGCGTGTTTGGCATATTTTATCATAGTTATTTTTCAGAGGAATAAACAACTTTATAGGGCCCTTGAAATACCCTTTAATCTGATCACTGCTTCATTGGTGCTCCCTGCAATAGATGAAATACCAATCACAAATCCTGATCTCTAAAAGGAAAACTTGGTACAGGATTTTATACTTCCAGACTGACTTTGGAATCTATTGATTACTCTTTAAATTAATAGCCAGGGTCCTTCAGCTTGGATGGATGACTGAGTTTACGTCTGGAGCAAGGAAAGCACAAGATGAAACTGGAACATTTTGTGGAGTCATAAACTAAGAATATGCTCATAAAACAATGGGGACACAAGTGAAGCTGGCAGCAACTTGAAGGAGCTCTCAATGGTCCACACTGGGCAATGTGGGTGACAATTATGGATTATAGCCCATAAACTAATGGATGAATGAGCAAGTTTAATATGATGGAGGGAAGAAAGGAAAAGAAAGAAAAGAACTTTTAATCACTTCTTAAATAACTTCTTTTTTGTTTGTTTGGTGTTTTGTTTTGTCTTTACTGAGAATTAAACCCAGAGCCCTTCAACCACTGAGCCATATCCCTAGCTCTTTTTATTTTTATTTTGAGACTGTCTTACCAAGTTACTTAGGGTCTCCTCACTAAGTTGCTGAGGCTAGCTTTGAACTTGCAATTCTCCTGCCTCACCTCCCAAGCTGCTGGGATTGAAGTCATACACCATTACGCCTGGCAGTAAAATAACTTCTAACAGAACAATTATACTTTATAAATATGGAAGTAATGACAGAAATTTAAAGTCACCATAACAAACACTACAGTAATATTTTTTTTTCTGGCATGAATCATTGTGTAAGGCTAAAAATTGTGAGCAAATATGATGAAAATCAAGATATTTGTACTGTTTTAGAAAATAATTGTTTTACAAAGAAAAATCTAGAAACCTGGACAAAATCTGGCAGAAATTACCTAACCAAGTGTTCCAAGCTACCATCACCAACAATGAGACATACTGACACCCTGTCTGATGATATTGTACACTGAGAAGGGCACGGCACCACTTCCATAGAATACTTACCAAAAACAAATAATCTGAAAGCAATCATTAAAAAATACAGACAAACCCAAACTGACAGGTCAGGAATAACTGTCCAGAACCCTCCACAAATGTCAAGGACATGAAAGCATAGAACAGAAGAACCAATCACAATAAAGCTACTAAGGAGATGTGACAACCAATTGAATATATGATCATGCATTGACATCTATTCCAGAGGAATGACATTAATGGGACAGCCAACAAAATGTGAATAAGGTCTGAAAGTTATACAATAGAATTTGCCAATATTCAATTTCCTGGATTTTGTCATTGTGCTAGGATTCTTATAATACTATTGCACTATTATTATTATTATTACAAAATGTTATCATTTGGGGAAGCTTAAGAATTCTTTGTACTGTTTTTGCTATGATTATAACTGAAATTATTTCAAAATGAAAAGTTTAAAAACAATACATGACTTTTTGATTTTTTATTTTAATTACTGATAAGCATCACTTGTATGTTTTCAATTAATATCTTAACACTAACTTTGCATTTGACTCTTGTTATATTTTAGCACCAGAAATATATTATTGCGCTGAAGCCTATTATTCTAGTTTCTAACAAGAAATCTGCCATAATTCTTATTTTTGTTCCTCTGTGATACATCTTTTCTTTCTGATATCCTTCAAGATTTCATATTTTTAGATTTCAACTGTTTAAACATGATGAATACAGCTGTATGACTTTTTTCAGTACCTATTCTCTTTCATGTTCTCTGAGCTTCTTGGATCTGTTTGTCTGTGGGTTTATATATTTCATTAATTTTGGAAAATTTTCAGCAATGTTCAATATTTCTTCTACCCTATTCTCTCTTTTTCTGGGATTCCAATTGTACATACATTAGACCATCCAATACCATCCCACAGATTTTTTTCATGTTCTATTCTATTTTTCTGTATTCTTTTTTTCTCTTTGGGCAGCAGTTGGGTAATTTTTATTGGTCCATATTCAAGTTCACTTACTTTTCCTTTGACTGTTAAACCTACTAACGAGCTCTTCATACGCCTTCTTCATCTCTCCTACTTCGTTGGTTTTGCTTGTGTCGTTCCATTTGATGCATCTGCATTTGTTTCCTGTAGTTTATCTGTTAAAATTTCCCATCCACATGTGACTGCATGCATTCCACTTTTTCTACTACAACAATTGCATGAATTAAAATTACTTTAAATTCCATACCTGACTTATCTCTAAGTTGGGTTATGTTAGTGATTTTATATCTTCAAAATAGATACGTTTTACTTTTTCTTTCTGTGTGTGTGTGTGTGTGTGTGTGTGTGTGTGTGTGTGTGTGACAGAGACAGAGAGAGAGAATTCAATTAAGTGGGGACATTATGTGTAGTGGATCTGGGGTAATCAACACTTTTATATGAAAATGGCTACCCCTCTCCTGCATACGTTAATTAATGGGGGTGTTGAATAAATCTAGTCTGGGATAGGCTGCATCTGATTTGGACTGCTGTACCAGAAGCTTTGGTTCCTCTAGAGTACCCATCTTTGAGAGTGCCATCGTGCAGGTGCCAGTCCAGTGTTGCCTCAATATTCCTGATGCCTCAGTGTTCCAGTCTCGCCCTCATACCTCTGTAGCCCTGTGACACTGAGAGGGTCTCTCCCTCATTCTTGCCTTCTCCCAAAGGTTGACTGTGAGTTTTTGACACCTGGTCCTTACACTGGGATCAGGTGATGGTTCTTCTCTCTGGTCCTACCTCAGCCTTAGGCAGGTTGTGTCCTTCAGTCTCAGGACACTGCTTTCTCAGTGTAATCCTGGCTTTGCCCCAGATGACAGGGACCTCTAAAGGTCTGACCCAGGTAATTTCCTGCCAATACCCCAGATGTAGAGGACTGTTTTTTTTTATCTTCTCCTGCACAAGTTGCAGTGGATCTTCACCTAATGCCCCAAGAACAACAGAATTTGTCACCTGGCCCCAGCTTTGAAGTCTCTTGTTGCTATGGAAGAGGAGTCCAGGGGCTCTGTGTGTGGTAACCATCCTCCTCCAACCCTTCACCAACAAAGGAGACCTGCTTAGGGACCTAGTGTGGCTCCCAATATCTCTCCTTGCCGCAGTTGTGGTGTGTTTGGGAGAGTCTATGAGTTGGTGGAAACTCCCTTTGGGTATCAAGCTACAAACTTCTCAACCCTCCCAGGTCACCCCACAATTGACTTTTGAAATAATTTTACCTGCATTTTTCTTATCCTCTTGTATTATGGACCAAGGTGCCCCCAGGCTCTTGCCACAGGTGGGCCAGAATTCATATGTAGGCTTTATCTGGAGACCCCATGTTCTACATCTAAGGGGATATTGCTCTTCACCGTGTTCGAGAAAAGTTACAATTCCTTGAATTATCTGGCATTTCTTGGTAAGATGAAGATGATGCTTTCTATAGTTTTCAAAATCCTAGGCAGAAGCCAGTAGTAGAATTGACATTTTTAATCAGTAAAAAATAATATATAGTGTATTGAGGAATGCTTTGTCCTTGGAAGACACAAATAAAAATGTTCACATTAACATCGCCTAGCATTTTATCCAGCCCTTTCCTTTTTCCAACTCAGATATGTATGTCTCCATGGATGCTGACTGCCATCTGGGCTTGGTGAGCTGCCCACCTGCCTGTGCAGACATCCTACCCACACGGGTCCTTGCCTCTCTCTCAGGTAAATGCGGAATATGAACCCTCACCTCTGTAGGAGAACCCAGACCACAGAGTGCTTAGAACTGAAGCAATCCACCAGATGACTTCCAACTCCCTCATCCCACAGGTGAGGACACAGAGCCCAGAGAATGAGGAGATGAGTTTGAGGTTGTTCAGGGGTAAGAGCTCCCAGGACAACCAGGACCAGAACACTAGGCATCGGATGACTGCTCCCTTCTTGAGCCAGCATGCCCTCCTGGTCATCTGTGCCACCTGTCTAGAGCAGTCAAGGAAGCTGCCATCTTGTCCTTTACAGCTACATAATGGACCTGATTTTGTAACAAATAGTTGATCTCATAATTAAATGGAAGCCTTTAGAATCATAAAACAGGTTCACTCCTGTGCCAAAATATTTGCCTTTGGTCAAGTTGTGTATACTCTTAGTCCCACCTGCCTCATCATAAAACAGGGCCAACAATACCTTTCCTGGAAAGCTGTCATATATGTGTGTGCACATGCATGCGTGTGAACGCCATACACATTTCCAATTAAACTCTGAAGAAAGCACGGGAGATCCATTTTCAGGCAAGCTGGCTTCAGAGGCCAGAGTCTTAACATCCTAAAACATTTCCCCCACAACGCATGCTAAATACCTACAAGAGTGATTGGCACATGTACAGGCACATAAACGTCTTTGTTCTTTCCCCTTCCCCTTTTCTGCCTTTTAAATCTAGACAGCCACTTAAAAATGCAGGGAAGCACACACAAAAGTGTTAATTGCAGCTATTTCCATGTAAATTTTCTCTTCTTTCCTTGCTTTCCTTTGGTTAATTTGTATTTTCTAGCATTTAAAAAAACCAATGTCTATTAATGTCACGCACAGCCTAATGTAAGTTATTTGTAACCCAGTAGCAGAAGGGGCATAGATGGAGTCCAGGCCTCTCCGCGGCCTTCTTCGATGCACGCATGCGCCACAAACCACAAGGCAGTCTTTGAAGACCCGTGCAGGGTAAGAGCTCAGTGGAAAATGACCCTGAGTGCTTCTCTTCTTCCAGAGGAACAAGGAAGGGCACAGAGCAGAGAATAAAAACAGAGTAAGCACACCTTTAGCAGAGTGGAAGATTTAGAAACCATCCCAAATATTATGATTTAAGTTTCCAAGGACTCTGTCACAGGTATTCAAAGGACTTCATTTCAGTCCCCAAGGTCAGCCCCAAGGGCACCTTTGTGTTCTGATTTGAAATGCGAGGCGTGACCTACGGTGTCCGTGAGCGCTCTGCTCACAGGGACACAGCACACCTGCATGTAGGTTATAAGCACACAGGTTATGGCCACAAACATTTGGTTTTGTTTTCATTTCATTTTGTTAGACAAAATTTCTGTGCAAGATTTCGTTCTGGTTAATACAGGGATGAACATCATCCTGGTAGGTTAGAAGGAAACTAAAAATAATTTTGTCCTCGGGCTTCCAATGGCAGGAAGGTGACATGCCTGAGCTTTGGCATGCCAGAGTTCATCACAATAAGAGCTCAGTGGAGACCACTGTGGCTGCAAAGTCACTGACAGAGGACAGAGATCGCATTTGCTCACCGGATACGGTTAGGAGAGCTTAAAAACAAAGGGTAAAACTTGTCCACACCAGGGAGACGGCAGCTGTCAGATTGCTGATTGTCCTCGCAGTTACCAACACATCTATGAAGTCTTTTCTGAAATTTCTCAGCCTCTGCTGCAACTAGAGCTAACCCTCTCCCCCTCATGGCAGAATCATTCCTGGTCTACTTAGGATTTTCATAGCAACCTGGAACACCTGCGTTCACCGTTTATATATACATTATATATACATTATATATATATACGTCCCCAACAAAACATCTGGCACACAACAGTCACCAAAGGAACCTTTAATAAATAAATGAACAGATATGTGACTGAGCAGAAGCAACAGCATTGGAGTTTAAAAACAATGCCACCAAACATGCTAGTGACACTATTCTCACCTCACCTCACTCCCTCCACTCCTTGGCTGCACAATCCCTTTCTAGAGACCACTTCACCAAACCCACAGTCAAATATCCAAACTTTTTAGCAGGTTGCTGACAACTCTTAGCCATGGGGACCATGACCAATGGCCACACTAGGGTCCACTGAAATCTCATGAATTTCCCTGGATAAAAAGGGCTCTGTACATGCTGCATAACATGGAACAGCAGACAGGAGATTAGGCTGTGACGTGCCACCCTCCAGGCCAGTCTCACCAAACTACAAAGGCACACAGGGCTCTTTCCCCCTGACACTGGCATAGAGGTCAACCACCCAATGAGGAAGGCAACTCCCTGTTCAGTAACAGCCAAAGGTCCCAACATCTGAAGAAGCACCTCTCCACCCCCTCCAATGGTTTAAGGGTGGATGTGCAGAGAGAACCCACGGGTGAGTATGAAATATTAATAAATGCACATATGTACGAAAGCAAGCCAAGGGTAGGAAGAAGGGGTGGGAAACACTGTTTGGAAAAGTCTTTGACAGAAAGGAAGGAATGGAGGTAGAGGGGGAGGATGCAACACAGCTTTCCCATTACTGCTGTAATCGAATACCAAACACCACCATTTGCCTAAAGGCTCTAGAGGCCAAACAGGACACCAGGTTCAGGGGAGCCAGGCTGCCCCCAGTGGTTCTAGCAGAGAAGCCTGGCCTGTCTCCTCCAGCTCCTGGAGTCTACAGCAATCCATAATATTCCTGGGCTGGTGGCCCCATCACTCCAAACACATGACTTGTTCCATGTCGTCTTCCCTCTGTATATGTCCTGCATCTGTGTCCAAGTTTCCTTTCTTGTAAGGACAGCAGTCATATTGGATAAGGACCTACCCTAATGGCTTCTTTTAAACCTGAGTCCCTCTTTAACAACTCTAACTCCAAGGTGATATTCAGCTGTAGTGGGGGCTAGCACTTCCACATACTGAGTGCAGGAGATGAACATGATTCAGCCCATAATAGTCAAGGAGCCCTGCTCAGGAGGCGGAGCTCCACAGTCACAAGTGCATGGGAGCACGGACATCTCACGGGCCACCGCCAATCCTTGTTACTAATTTCCACTGCTCCTGAACTCAACGTGAGTTTAAGCATCTCAGGACCAGATACCAATGGGAGTGGGCTGGGGCTGCCCTGGGCTGGTCGCCTGAGCTCTGTGGACCTGAACTTGGCTATAGGCTGAAGGGTCACAAAAATGCCAATGGTTCAGTGAACAGCTCAGGCCACCAGTCAAGGACTCTGCCTGCGGTTAGTGGTTTGCTTTGCAAGAGTTCATGAGTGCAAACAACACCTGACACTTGCCCGCTTTCATTACAAGCCACTTGTGCCTTCCTCGCTCTGATCGTCCATAAACTGACACGAGAAAGAACACACCTCTTAAATGCCAGTGCTGGTTCATTCACTCATTTACCCTCCTGCTTACCAGGTCAGACACTCTGTAGGGCACACACAACTATTTCATGAAGCTAAACTTCAACCAGAGATTCAACCACACAAAGCTCTTTTGTCACTTTGCTTCAGAACATTTTAATTACAAAATGCAGGGGAGGCCTAGAGCTGACACTGAGGATGCCCTGACCTTGGCTCTCAGGACTCCCCATCTGTGTGCCCTAAGATTTCTTCCAAAGCCACAGAAAGCGGGCAAAGTGAAAGGAACACCTCTGGAGCCTCAGTGAATGTGTGACAGCCTTATAGCACAAATATTCCAGTTCCCAGCCCTGTAGGTGATTTAACTATGTGTTGAGGGATGAGTGGTGTTCACATCTCTGAGAATGTCCCTCCAGGATGAAGCTCCACTCACTTCCCCACACGGCCGGCTTGGGAATACCCCCTTCATCGGCTTCTCCCTGTCCCCTGCCTCACTTGCCTGATCTCCACCAGCATTTCCTGCTCTACACAAACAGCTACCTGCACGCAATGCCCTATCCAGGGTCCATTGCTGGAAGGCCCCAAACTAAGCAAAGCCCTAACTGTCCCTTAGTCCATGTTAATTTGGTGCAGTAAGTGTTGACAAGGGGTGTTTCCCAGGTCCAGCACAGGGACCCGGCAGCTCATGGTCAGGTGAGGTCAATGTGGAAAGGCCGCATACAACCTGCTGGAACACACTCCATGCCTGTAACAAGGGGATGATGGAAAGTGTGACTTTTAGATTATGTTGGGAGAGGCTTTAGAGAAGAGGACAGATCTGGCCTGGAAGCCAAGCAGTGTCCCTCCAACTGCCTTACATTCATTGTTGCCCTCACAGTGCCTTTTAGTCAAGACCGCACCAAATGCCTTCCTCTGCCCATGAAATCGTAATGTACTTAATACTGAATATCCATGTTCTATGCTATAGAGATTCCTGTTGGAATTTCTAAGAGTTCTTTTACCCGCCACCCTACTACCCAAAAACCAGTTTTTGCTCCCATAGAAAATGCATGAAACAACAACAAAAAAGACTAGAGTGAAGAATCACTACAGCAACACCAAAGGGCACGAAAGCGCGTGGCTTACAGAGGCAAAGACAGACGTCCAGCATGCCCCATGCAGGGCAAGACAGCTGAGCGTCTGCTATTCCGAGCTCAAGACGCAGTGCTACATCCCTCCAGTTCAGCCCTGAAGACGCCGGCAGGTTCCACCTGCGGTCTCTTGGTGCATTAAGTGCTGGGATCACAGGGGCGCGTGAGGAAGCCCACAGAGCCTCAAGGAGAGAGGAGCACAGAAGGAAAACAGGACAGGCCAACATGACAGCCAGCACCAACCTGCCAGCAGGAATCAGTCACCGGAAGCAGATTCTTAATGCCAACTGTGTTGCCCCACAAGCCCCGTAAATCTCTGCCCAAACTGCAGATTTGGGAACGAGTAAATGACTGCTCTGCAGCAACTCATCTCAAGCAACTCGTGATACAGCAATAAATCAGATGCTGTGTTTGTGAAACAGCAAATAAGCAGAACATGATGCTATGGACGGACTCAAGGCTACCGAATCGCACAGTGGGTCCATGGCATGTTCGCCCCAGTCTCCCTGCTCGTGACGGTGCTCTGCAGTCAGAGACCTGAGTGAACACTGGGTAAATACGGAGTTCTCAAGTGACTGAGTCATTTAGGAGGGTCATGAGGTCCTATTTTTCTTGTTAAATGTAATTTTTAAAGCAAAGTTGTTCCTGTTTATGAGTCAAAGAGCTTGTAAATAAAATCTATCACAAAGTCTCCATGAAAGCACCATTGTATTCACAAGAGGCAGAAAACACTTAATAAATCGGTTTCAATAATAAATAAAATGAGCAGCCAGCCCTGAATGAGTAGTTCAGAACAGAACTAAATCGAGTGAAAATATTTTCAAATGCACACAGTGGGCAAATTGCCCCATCCCAGCCAAGGGACCAATGTCACAAGGGCCGAGAGGGGCAAGTGATTCTCACGCACAACTTCCCTGGTTTTAAACAGATTATCTTTTCTATAAAAACAAACAAGACTTTTGCTTATCATTGCTCAATTCTCTATATTCTATCAGATATTGACCTCGAACGTAAGTTACCCCAAACTACAATTCAGAATGATGAGAAAAAATTCTTCCCCAAAACCTTCGCTGTATTTGCAGCCACAAAGGTAGGTATGGAAAAGTGGATGCAATTCTTCCCATAAAATTCCCTATTGGCTCCAACAGGCTTTTCAAATTCTGTGGCTTGTTACCATGGATTTCTCCATCTTGATACCTCCTGCCTTCCACCCTCTGCTTCATGTACAATCCAGCCTCCCTGTACTTATTCCAAAAGTAACATCTATCAAAGCAACAAATTCAAAACAGGTGCATGGTTAGCATTAAATTTAGAACAACTTTATATTTCCTTAGTTGAATTCAACATGCTCATAAAATCTGGATTTCTGCAGTTGAGTCCAAAGTTCCTACAACTTTTTTTTTAAAAAAGCAATTAGCAAATTAGATTACCAACAAGGAAGATAAAGAAACTTGACTCCCCTGGAGTGAATGGGCTCAGTAAACAACCTCAGGTCCACAGCCCAGCATACATTAATTGGTTCCATTTGCTCAGCTTAGTCACACCCCGGCTGACTGTTCCCTGGGGGCATATGATTTCCAATTCTTGGATTCAGCCAGCATTCCCAGTAGGACATGCACTCTATGTTGTTTCTATTAGGTAACCAAGTCCCCAAATTCAAAAGTCCACTTTCTGGCAAGTTTCAAAAACTCTAATTGACACCAATAGTGCTGATGAGACCTTAATAATGTAAGGTTCTTTCCTATAGCAGAGTCCACAGATTTTCAACCATTCCTGGGGGATGTCTATAACTACTATGCCATCTGTATAAGAATGTCTTATTCAACCCTACTATGAAGAATAGAAGGGGCTGGAGCAGTGGCTCAGTGGTAGAGCGTTTACCTGGCATGTGCAAGGACCCGGGTTCAAACCCCAGCACCACATACACAACTAAGTGTCAGAATAACTAAAAGCAGATAAAAATAAATAAACCATGACTTGGCATCAGCCTTGGCTAACTATGTAAATATACATTTGTTCTTGATTGTTCGATGATTCCCCCTCAATTGTAAGTCCATACTCAATTAAAAAAAGAAAGAAAAAAATTGATTTTCTTTCTTAAAGAAAAAAAAAAGGTGAGAAAGGCATTGCATGTGTCCCAAGACCTTGAATGGTCCATTCAATGACAGTCGTGTTCATGAGCTTTGTCCCTAACTATGCAGTTAACAGAAGAAAGCAAAGACTCCACCGGTGGGTACGGATGAATGTGGGAGGCTGTACTCACACAGCCGTTCACTTCAGCTTGCCTGGGTTTGAATCCTGGTTCACTTCTTACTAGACAGGTGAATTTGGGAGTTCACTTAAGCTTAACCCCAGTTGCCCAGGCAATGGAGACCGTTGGGGTATTAACTCCACAGGGCCGCACAGGCGTTCAGAGCCAGCAGCACAGGCCCCGACCCAGGCAGCAGCTCCGCAGCCAGCGGTAGCGTAGGACCTTTGCAGCTGTGCAGGTGACGGTGTTCATTACAGCACTGTCGGTGCTGTTTCCCATTTTCCTTCCTCTGGTTTTGTCTTGCTTTTCGTCTGTGCTTTTGGTTTTTCCCATCTTCATCTCATCATTCATCTTCACCTGATTTAACGTTTCTTCTTTTCGTCTCTCACTCACTGAGTGACTGTCTTCACTAGTGACCCATTTATGGATGGGTTGTGCTGATGGTTCTTACTGTTTGCGATAAGGAAAGGACTGGTATGAAAAGGTGTGGATCAGAAGGTCAACAGGAAGACTCCCCAACTGAGCCTCTGATGGCTTGACCCTTGTCAAGTCACCAGCATTGTCTTGCTAGTATTTATTGAGCTAAGCCTCCAGGGCTTTTCTAGGTGTCATCTCAGGAAATGCTCACAACAGCCCTCTCAGAAAGATACTACAATTAAGCCCACCTTGCAGAGGTCTAAAGAGAGGGAAACTGGCCGGTACAGTGGCACACACCTGTAATCCCAGCAACTCAGGAGGCTGATGCAGGAAGACTGCAAGGTCAAAGCCAGCCTCAGCAACTTAGTGAGGCCCTGAGTAACTCAGCAAGACCCTGTCTCAAAGCAAAAAACTAAAAAGGGGCTGGGGGACTGGAGCAGTAGCTCAGCAGTTACAGCACTTGCCCAGCACATGCAAGTACTTGAGTTCAAACCCCAGCACCAGGTACACACAAGGAAGTCTTGGAGCACCAAAAGCCATGGGAAAAACTAAATAAAATTGACTCTCTCTCTCTCTCTCATTGTCCTTCTCTCTTTATATAAAAAAGGAGGGTAGTTCAGTGGCTAAGCAATCCTGGGTTCAATCCCTGGTACCAAAAATAAGTGGGGATAATGGACTGGGGAGATAGCTCAGTGGAAGAGCATTTGCCAGCCCATAGGAGGCCCTAGGTTCCATCCCCAGCACTGCAAACAAACGAAAAACAAATTGAGAATGAAGAGGTTAAATAATGTAGCCTGTGTGCATGCAAGTTCCAAATCAAAATGCCCACAGCTTCTCTTTCCAGAGCCGCTCTGTCTCCAGCATCCTCAGTCCAGCGTGCCTGTCAGCCCCAGCATCAACTCAAGTCAGACATTAGGGCTACATGTTTTCTTCTCTCTTCCTTAATCAGAATATTCACTTAATTAAAATATCTGACCTTCTTGTCAAATCCCTCCATCACTATGTTTTTATTTAATCAGAAGCTGAGGAAAATAGGCAAAAGCTCACTCAGGGCTGTCTACCCTCGGGTTAGGGACAACAACTGAACCACACCACAGTGAGGAAGGCCCCCCTGAGGGCAGCTTGAGAAGGCCAGCTCCCACACGGGGTCCCTGCTGGAAGTCATGAGCCATTGTCTAGCAAGAAGCAGAGAGGATGACCTCGAGCTTTAGCATTGCAGCTGAACAGTTGTAAGTAAAGGTCTGAGCCTGTTTTCTTCAATTCTTTTTTTTTTTTAAGGGCAGAAAGGGTAGTAACTCTTTGTGGATGGTGATCTTATTCCCCTGCCCTTTGTCTTTATCAGAGACCTGTCTTTTTTGGTTACTCGAATCCTCTTGCAGTTGTGCCCTAAATTCCACAGTTCACTCTTTACAATAGGCCAGGATAAAAAGAGTACATTCATATTAATGCATGTTTATTGATTTTATTCAATTAAATGCATTTTATTATGAAGGTATTTTACATTATCAACATTGAAATTAACTTTCACCATTTCAGTGTTAAGTATATAGAGTCAGGCTATGTGATCAAGACTGTGTATGCTCAAGAAATTTGCAGTGGGGAAAGATCTCTTCTGGGCTGGAGGAGTCCGAAAAGGATGTGAATGAGGAAATGGGGTCACCCATGTTCCCTGGCCAAGAGTCAGGAGAGGGAGGGACAGATGGACATGTGAGCTGATCATGAGTCAGAGTGAGGCTCTCTCTGACTTTACAGAGAGTCAGTCCCTAACACAAAGCTAGACTCTCTGTGGAAAGGTCAGAGGTGAAAACTGGGTCCAAAGAACTGACGTGTGAGCCCTCAATCTGCTGGCTCATCTACTGCTCACCTCTAGCCTGTGTGTGTCCGAAGGGTGAAAACCTCACTCCCCTCTAGGCCCCAAGACCTCAGCAAATCTCTCCGCCCTGATCTCAAGTCTGCCTCTGCTCAGTCTGAGGCTCTGTGCCCCATCCTGTTCATACACAGAAGGACTGCAAGTTCTGGGGCTCCTACAGGGAGGCAAGGAGGGAAACTGGCCAAGCAACAGGGTTCTTGCTGGCCCCTACAGACAAGGGGACCCAAAGGCTCCTTTCAGTCCTACTGAGCTTTCAGGAAACAGCTGGTGCACTTCTGTCCCCTTCTGAGATATCAGCAGATGCCTGGGCTCCTCGGCCTGCCCATCTCAGGCCTCATTGGGAAAATGCTTCACAATCAAACTCAAAGAAAGAAGTTGGAGGTGGGGAGCTACTCAACAGGAAGTTTTAAGTAAAAAACCACCCTTCAATTTTTATGCCATTTATAAAGAGATCAACCATTCTCATTACTAACCTATTAGAAATTGTTTTTCCCTCTAACACAACCTTACAAGACTCAACCATGCAAGAGTCCAAGGTTTCTTTCCTTTTCTTTAACTCTCCTAAAAGCAAAGGTCGCTAGATACAAAGTAAATGCCAGATTTCATCTGGTTGTATGAGACAGTCTGCTGAACTGATTTCAGCTAGGGCAGCTGTGTGTAGGTCATGTATTTGTCCTGGATTTAGCCCTGATCAGCACAAAGTGACCAGGCTGGAATCTCCTTAGCCACAGCACCTTTGCTTTGAAATAGCCCCATCTGCCCACACCCACCTTGTGCTCTCCAGGGCTCAACAGAGCCACTCATAAAACATATCCCTGCCCAGCATAGTCCAAATCCACACCAAACATAGGAGCCAAGCCAAAGGGTCTGGCTAAATCTCGGGTAGTTCTAATAGATGCAATAATTGCAACCAAATGCACTTTGTACACAGGTTTCAAACCTGAAATTTCCTTTGCCTTTTAAATCTTTGCTGTATCAGTCTTTGCAAAATATTCAAATGATTTATTTTTTTCTGGAGTACCACATGTGATTGATGTCTATAATGTTATAGCTTAGGTAATGAGTAGCACAGAGGTTTCTGTTGACTCATCAAAGATGAAATTATGTCCAATGCACTTTCAAGTGGTATAAATATTGTGGTTTGTTGGAAAACAATAATCCATTTGAAGCACATAATGTGTGTGCATATAGATGGCATCAGGGAAATAATTATTGCTTACTGAGAATGTGCTAACATCATGTTTGCAGCGTGGCAGAGGAAGCCTTTGGGAAGGGGGAGAAGTTTCCAAAAATGTCAATGTAATTGAGAGAAGAGATCTCAAACGTTCCGCAAAGGTGTATTCTGAACTCAGATTAGCATCACCCGGAACTCACTGGAAATGAGATCCACACACCCCACCTCACCTTTGAATCAGAAACTCTGCGGATGAGCACTTTGCCTTTTAACAAGCTCTCCAAGTGATTCGATAATTGAGAATCACAGGTCAAGAGGAAAGCCTCAAAAGGGACAGATCTTCTGGGCAGGGCCTTCAAGGTCAAGGGAGATAGAGAACATTAACAGATAAAGTCCCAGGAGGCAAGACCCAGGGGAAGGAAGCTAGCCTGTAACTGAGAACCAGCAGGTAGTCTACTTTGGCTGAAATAGCGTGGACCAAGAGGTGAACAGCAGAGGCTGATGCCAGAAAAAACAGATATGCATCAGTAATGAAAAAAAATACTACACATTCACCAAGCCATAGGAAGCCATTGAGGACCCAAGGAAGGGGTCTAATAAGATCAAAGCTACCCATTAGTATATACCTTTTGAAATTGGATTTGATTCTACCTTAAAAGATGGCAATGAAGACAGGCACTTTCGTTGATGCCATTTCTCCGAATACTCCTCTGAATGAGACATCACCAGTGATAAAGTGGCCAAATTCACAACTACCACATCCTCAGCATTTTGATTCTACATTTAGGAGTCATGACCACTAAAGTGCTCCCAAAAGACAGCCTGCTTGAATCTCCTTGTAGACATCACCAGAGATGTCCCCCACCTAAGTTGCGATTGAAGAAATCCAAGAAGCATCTCCAGGATCACACAGAACATTTTATAATGAAAATTAGTAACGCTCTGCATGTACCTACAGAAAGATGGAATGGCACTGTAAGAGCAATCAAAGGAACCCTGCACGCATATTCCTAAGGGAAAGAAGCCAGTCTGAGAACTCTCCACACTGCATGATTCCAACTGCCTTGCACTCTGGAAACTGGAAGCGATAGAGACGGGGAAGTTCAGTGTTCTCAGAGGGGTGCAGGAATAAAGCACAAAGGACTTTCAGGACAGTGAAACTGCAAGAGACTGAACCCTAGTGTGAACCAGGCGTCCAGGTGGCGATGATGTATCCATGGAAACTCGCAGTTGCAGCAAATGGACCACTCTGGAGAAGGAAGCTGCTCAAGGATGGTGCTGAGCATCCGGGGAGGCAGGGGCATCTGGAAATTCTTAGATCCTTCTGCTCAATTCTGCTGTGAACCTATAACTACTCTAAAAAAATACAGTATAATTTTAAAAAGTAATAAAACAAGCTCCTAGAGCAAGAGTAGAGTGGCTTAGGAGACACATTTAAATCTTCCATAGTCACCCGGGACTACCTGCAGCTCCACTGCAAGCATCCAACTCTGACCTCACTCTCATGAGTACCAGGGACTCCCACCATCTTGAGTCCAGGAGCCTCAACCCACTCATTCAGCACCTAGTCAGTACAGTGCACCCTCTCACGTCCTCTCTCTCTTCCCTGACTTATTGCCCAAGCCCAGCCATCATAACAATCCCTTTCATACACTTTTAACGACCACTGCATCAAATTTCCTTGGAACACCAACCCTGATAAAAGCAACTTTCTGCTCAAGTCGTGGACACACGTACACAGCTACACACAGCTGGAGAAACCCACACAAACAAGCCAGCTGCTCTCCTGTGCAATGCACAATCACAAACGCCAATGGAAGCTGCTAGGCAACGTCCTGCGATTCCTAAATCGGCCACCCTCCTGCTCTCACCTGTCTACACCTCCTCCTCTCCCCCACCCTCACTCTCAGCTGAGGCTCTTGCTTCCTGTTATGGGTTGGAGTGTGTCTCCCAATGCGATTGAAGGTGCTATTTCTGGAAGGCAGGTGTGACCTTATTTGGAAACAGGATGGTCACAGATGCAATCAAGTTAAGGCAAATCCTAATCCAATGACTAGTATCCTTCTAAGAAGACAGAAATCTGGGCACATACGGGAGTACACCCTGGAGGCCACAGTGGTGTGTCCACAAGAAGGGATTCCAAGGACTGCCCACAATGACCAAAAGCTGGCAGAGAGCTGTAGAACCGATCTCAGTAGGAACCAACCTTACTGACACCTGTGGTTTGCGAACCTCTAAAACTGTGAAAGAATCAATTTCTGTTGTTCTAAGCCATTGTGGTAACTAGTTATATGTGCCAACTTGACTGGGCTGAAGGGTGCCCAGATATGTGTCCAACACTATTCTAGGCTGTGTCTATGAAGGTGAAATATTTACAATAGTAGACTGAGGGCTCTCCCTCGTGTGAGTAAGCCCCAGGCACTAGGCTGAAGGCCGGACCCATGGGGGAGTAAGAGGGACCCACTCCTGCCTCACCTGCTGAAGCTGGTATGTCACTTCTGCACAGACTTCAGACTCCAGCTGAAAGATCAGCTTGTTCTGGATCTCCAGCCTGCTGGTTTTAGGACTGGAACTTACACCATCAACCTCCTGCTTCTCAAGGCTATGAACTCGGACCATAATGACATCACTGGCTCTGCTGTGTCTCCAGTGTGCCAACTGTGGGTGTTGGGGCTTCGTAGCCTCCATTACAGCAGCCACTCCCTGCCTCCTATTACTTCTCTTTCTCTGAGAACCTTGACTAATGCAGACACCAGCTGGTTCACCTTGTTATGGTAGCCCAAGGAAATGAATAAATTCTTTCTTCCTCCAAGGAAATGATGCCTTCAGGAAAGAGTCTTTCGAGACTCTGCCTTCCCTGTGTCCCTGAGTACTGGCAGGAATGGCCAAGCAGTCCGTGCACACCGATCTCAGCCCTTCTGGTCTACCCAGAGACCCTGTTGCATCAGCTCTCCCTCCTCCTGCCTTTCTTTCCCTCCCCACAGGATGCTTGCTCTGAGCATGAACCGTGCTACAATCGCCCCTAACTAAAACAAACAAATAAACAAAAACCTCTCTTGAACACACTTTTCCTGATCTCTCCCCGACAACAGCTATCTCCCATTTCTCTCAACCTCTCTACAGCAAAACTCCACTTTCTAAGTTTCTCTTACCCTCCTCTGCAGCTCCCTCATTCCACTCTCTCATAGACCCACTCTGACCAGGTGTATGCCCCCTCGCTTCCAAACAAGGTCTGAATGAATGACACGTGGGTGCCATTCCATCAACGGGGATACATTTAACCTTTGCATTCCTATTCCTACTTATTTCTCTGACTTTTAAACCCAAAGCTACCTCGTCCATCCTGACACCAATCCACATGTCACGAAGTACAAGGTGTGAGACATTCATTCTCTCTGGATTTCTTCACTTTTAAAACAGAGCCGTCAACAGAGAAGACTGCAAACCTTCCTGTTTTGACTGTGAGTGGCTAGACTCCACTCATTCCCAGGGTCAGCTGTGCTCTGCCAGTGCCTGACTCACAGGAAACACGCGCCTGACTGAAGGACACCATGCTTTCTTCCCACCTCTCCGCTGCTATAAAAAGGGGGGGGGGGATAAGAAAGAAAGGGCCAAGAAGAGAAAAAAGAGAACAGAGGGGATAAAGGTGGAAGAGAAGGAAGGAGAGGAAAGAGCTGGGGAGGGATGGATGAGAGAATGGAAGAGAGGAAACACAGTTCTGTTCAAGAAAAATGGATTTGGCTATCCTTAATGCACAATAAGAGATGACTGTGAAAAATTGCTCCTTAAATCTCCTTATTCTTTAGTAAGCATGCTGTTAAATATTTATGTGAAGTCTATTTTTCTTCTGTATTAAAATTTTCTCAATGACAGTTACTGGTAACTGCCTCCTAAGTGCTCCTCAGAATAAAGAGAATGCCTCTTAACACGCCTGAACAACACTAGCTTCTCGGATTACTCCTAAATCAGGAAAGAGCCTGCAGAGACCTCACATGCTGTTCTACAGAACAGCAAAGGGGCTGGGTAGGTGGCTCTTTCACAAGAGTGTGCCTCACTCTCAGCCAAGGACGAGTGGAGGCTGAGCCCAGCGCCGTGTCAGCCAGCATGCACCCCTGTAGCTGCACCCAGTCCCCATTCACACAAACACAACCTCTGCCCTATCGGGGGCCATGCATGGTCAGGAAGACACCTCTCCATGTGCTCGCATAAGTGATCTACGTCAAGCAAGCGGCGTGGTACTAAAAACACGAAGCAAAATGAGAAACCTCACGTTGACTGTCAGTGAGGACGTACGGGGTGGCACTGTCAGGGAATAGGTGAGGGAAAGGCACCAAGTTACCCAGGCTCAGTCTGACCAGTGTTTCCCAAAATGTGGGCAACACTACTGTGGCAGTATACCCATCATGCCATCTCGCCTGCAGAGTGAGAAGGCTAATCCCACTTAAGTTCTCTTTCAAACTGTCATCAGGAAGAAAGTCTCAGCTCTGTGCCAGAATGCTCTGAACATCTGACATGCTTATCTTCCTGAACACACCGGCTCCAAGCTCAGGACCCCCGGAAAGCAGTAATTATTCATGAACTATTCCCACTCCGTTTATTTGTATTGTTCCCCTTAATTTACAGCAAATAACATCGATTCCCTATGCAAGGTAATGACATCAATATTTCCCATCAAATAAAAGTCCCACCTAATAAGATGTGTCAATTAAAAACAAAAGAGTAAGGATTGTAGTTGGTATACAGTTACGTGGAATTGTGGAGTGGCATACAGTATCTAAACACTGGGGACTGCATTACGCAAATGAAAGTTGGACCAGCCCTGAGCTATGTCACAGGCTGCAGGAGGGGCAGGACCATGTCTCTCTGTCCCACTGGTACTCATGCAATATAAGACATATCACGGGTATCACACCCTGAATGAATGAAGAGAATAGGAGATGGTCAGTCACTGCCCAAGAGGGGAGATGGGCAATTTGTTGCAGATCAGCTTGTTCAGGAGCCTCTCACTTTACAAGGTGACCTACTGGCACACATGCTCTTAATAGGGGACACATCATCCCCAAGGGGACAAAAACTGAATCTTGGTGTCTGAAAAAAAACATTCTTACCCTGAGGTGTAAATCACAGATGAGACTACAGTACCTAAACTATATATAGCAGTCCATTAAAATTTCACTGGAGGGGCTGGAGCGGTGGATCGGCAGTTACAGGGCTTGCCTGCGAGTACACGGGTTCAAACCCCAGCACCCATGTACACAACTAAGTGTCAGAGCAACAAATGCCATGTGAAAAACTCAATAAAAATTGATTCTCTCCCTCTCTCACTCACTGTCTTCTCTCTTTAAAAAACTTTTTGTTTCATTGGAGAGGGTGCTACTAGGGTGTCTAAAAAGGTCCTGAGGGATCACTCCAATCAAATATGGAGACTGAGAAGTTAGAGTTGGGTACCCAAGCACTGCTGACCTGTTGAGGCTTCACTGGCCTTTATCCACTAGATGACACTGGAAACTCCTGGAGTTTTCCACACGCTGTCCAATGTCTCCTGGGAGGAGGAAGATTGCCTCCAACAGAGAACAGCTGCACCAAAGGTATCAAGGCATGGTAGCCAGCAGCTCAGCCACATGGCCCTGGATGCACACACCCTCCCTCAAGGGAAGGGAATGAAATTCTTACATAATTAGGTTTCTCTCTCAGTACTCCTTTGGCATGGCACAGAGCCCAGCTCCATATATGAAAGGGTTCCCAAAAAATAACATGAAATGATTCACCCATCAGTTTCTCAAAGAGATCTTCACCATGAATAAATCTGATTTCAACAGCTAATACATGTCCTGCAACTAGGGCCTAAAAAGCTTAGAGGTATTTTTCCATTCACTCAGCAAGTTCATTCATGAGCTTATATTTAGACACTCGTAATACTTCAACCAAAATTAATAGGTTCAAGGCACCGGGGAATGCTATGCAATATGTGAATCAGCACTCTTAAATTGGATTAAGATTTTTGAAAGAATTAGTGAGTCAAATTTAAGTAAAATAA
This sequence comes from Aplodontia rufa, assembly GCA_004027875.1. Taxonomy (NCBI): domain Eukaryota; kingdom Metazoa; phylum Chordata; class Mammalia; order Rodentia; family Aplodontiidae; genus Aplodontia; species Aplodontia rufa. The sequence continues at coordinate 21,109 of PVKS010015038.1, read as the reverse complement.
ATCATGTCAGCTAAAGAGTAAGCTATGGGAATCAGTGAGACATATCAAGTGTCACGAACAGGGTTAGAAAATGGATTCAAAGTCCAGTTCCCCCTCTAACTAGAGGGGCTTTGGGAAATCAAATCAATTTAAAATATGTGTTAAATGTTCAAAAATTTAAACCTGAAAATATCTAAAGAGCTAGTTCAGATGAGACTCTGGACTGGAGAGCTTGCTCAGAACCCCTCTGGCCTGGTCTCAGGGCAGCCAGATTCCAACCAGGCTGGTTCAGTGCTCCTACAAGGCCAAGGCAGAGGCCACAGCTGCAAGATTTCTTCCTAGCCATCCTCCGGAGTCCCAGAAATTCATTTCTGCCATGTCCTGTGAGTTAATATTCTAAAGACAATCCAGATTCTAGGGGAGTGGAATTAGGCTTCCTCAACCTGAAAGAGAAGCAGCAACACATTTTTAACCATGGTCAGCCTACCTCACAGACCACAGTAATAAAATCATTGCTCAGTGACACCAGTCCCTGGGGAATGACAGAAGAGGACTGTGTTTTGGGTGTTATTGTTGAGTTCTGTGTGTGAGCATGAGTACAGATGAAGGACTTAACCAATACACAATAAATTGTGCATACTAATAAAATTATCATGTAGCCTTATTGGAAAATGACCTCTCCAAATAGTTTTTCCAGAAAGAAAAACAAGTAAAATTGATGTCAAGTACAGTTCGCTCCCAGCCAAATTAAACACCAGTTTCACAAAATGAAAGCAAAGCCATATGTTATTTCCAAAATGGCTTCCCAAGAGGGCAAGAAAGGCCGTGAAGCGGTGTTCAAGTTGCAGAATGGAAAGACACCGTCAAAGAGGACTTATTACCTCCACATATAACAAGAATAATCTCCAGTCCCTTGCCACCAAGTGATGGTTCAGAAAGCCTAATGAAAATTCTAGGAGGGAATTAAATTTAATTTGTTATTCTAAGCTTAGCACTGACCCACACCTATGCCAACAGTTATGTGAAGTTTCTGAGTTTGTGAAAAATAATTTCAAGGAGTTTAGTTGATCTCAAGGTCAGAAGAGGGGGGGAAAAGGTGACACATAACCAAAAAAAAAAAAGAAAGAAAAAGAAAAGCTAATTGGATTAAAGAAACAGAAGATCTAACATCTGTTTTAAGTTCAACCTTCGTGATTTTATTCATTTCTCTTTTAAAGACAGGAAAAAGAGAACAACATAGAGCACTTGAAAAGCATGCTGGAACAAGAGGAAAAAGACATGCCATTCCAAAGACTCCGATGAACAGGCAGGCCTTCCAGTGTTTACCACAGGAACCTGCAGGCAATCTCAGAAAATCATTCCGTAAGTAAATAGTACATGCAATAATATCATCTCCAAGATAGAACTCGAAACTTGAGGAGGACATGAACAAGAGGATTACGCTAGATACAGAGATATTTACAATTAAACTACAGGGCTTATATTTCATGCTGGGTTTTACAGTTAGTAAAATCCAGATTCCTTAATGACATCAACTATTCAGAAATTATTTTTTACTTCATGATGCATATGGAATATATATGATGGGATATGATATAGATTTTACCATGCATCTGTTCATTATGAGTGTGCAGACACAGGATAAAGCAAATAAGTAATAGAGGATAGGATACTACGTGATAGGGAACAGTCGCACAAAACAATTGTCTTAGTTTTTTCACCGCTGTGACCAAAAGACCTAACAAGAGCAATTAGAGGAGGTAAAGTTTACTTGGGGCTCACAATTTTTAGGGGTCTCTGTCCATAGACAGCCAATTCCATTATTCTAGGATCAAACTGAAGCAGAACACTATAACAGAAGGGATGAGAGAAGGAAAGCAGCTCAGGACATGGTCACCAGGAAGCAAAGAGAGAGAGAGAGATGCTGCTCCTCTCACCATGGACAACATACATACCCCAAAGGCAAGGCCCCAGTGACCCACCTCCTCCAGCCACACTCTACCTGTTAATCCTTATCAGGAGATTAATGCACTGACTAGGTTAAAATTCTCATAACCCCATCACTTCACCACTAAACTCTCTTGCACCACACATGAGCTTTTGGGGAACACCTAACATCTGAACCAGAAAAATGAGTATGAGTATTCATATATATGATAAATATATTCATATATATTCATTATACACATATGCATGTATATATTATAAGTATATATTATACATGTACTGCAATTAGTTCAGAATAACAATGCCAACATTTTTACTAGAAAAAGATAATTGAACATGAATGATTACTGCAAACAGGTAAAATATCTTGGCAGGTCTTTCTTTGTTTTGAGGTGATATTTCAATAATAATGAACAGTCAGTGAATGTTTTCCAGTTACTTGAGATAATTCTTCATGAGGTAAAAAATCAACAACTTAATATAGAATTTCCTCCATTGTTTAAGATTTTCTTTCACTTTTCAGAGATTATGTATTATATTTGCTTTAATTTATCTGCAATTGTATAAAAACTTATGTATGATTCTATAAAACTCTTCATATTTAGAAAACTCTAGTTCCTATCTCTGTCCCCTCTAACCTCTACTCTGTCCCGTCCTTTACCCATTACAGCTCCATTTAAAAAAAAAAATTCTTTGGTTTAGCTTTCATACACAGACATCCACACACATATACATAATGTAAATATCCACACACGTTTGCATAGAGATATACACACAACACGTGCGCAGATTCATAAACACATGCCATTTACACATACATACACACATTCATATTTTTCCACTTTTTAGTTCATATTTTGTCATTTTTCTTTAAACAATACAATACTATATTCAATTTTCCCTTTTCTAGCTTAGTGATATATATTCTATAGATAATTCTTAAGTTTTTTAAATAACTGCATAGTACCGAGAGCATGATTGTTCCATTAAACTGGTCCTCTCCTTATAATTGGACTATTTCCAAGCTTTTGCCAATAAGGTGGTGTAAGGAATAGGTCTGAGATCAGACATTTTTATATTGTAAGCCAAAGAATTATAGAATTTTGATAGAAGCACCAAAGAACAGATCATTCATGTAGATTGCAAGTGTGTAGAATACACACGGCCCACATTTCCTTCTTTTCTTATCAAATGTACTGATAGATACATACTGAGAGTATTCACACTAAAGATCCATTGCGATATATTAGGACTGACCTCTCAACCAGTTGAACACCAAGGTGAATCTAAACAGTCAAAGTCAAAATTATTTCCCGAAAGTGAACACATGTAATCCAAAAACAATAATTTGATAATAAAAACCCTTAAGTTATATTTCCAAAGACTGAAAGTACAGAGGGAAAAGAAAATAGAACTGCACTAAATTTTCTTTTCCAGTTGGAGTGACATGGTTTCTCTGTGAACTTTGATAAAAGACATACTGGTGAAGCTGCTCAAAAACAATCTTTAGAGATAAGGATGGAATCCACATCTTCAAACATAGAAATCATCTATAATTTCCAATTCACTGGGGAAAACAAAACAACATAATTCATTAAAACAGGTCGTACAAGAAAGCATGAACAACATAAAACTCAAAAGAAAAACGACAAAAATTGCTTTAAGTAAGTCCATCAGTTGTAACAATACATGTAAATGGGTCAAATTATCTTGCTTTCTCAGTCTGGGCTACGCACAATGTCATACTGCTCATAAATATACCTGCAGAGACAAAGCAGGGCAGACCCTGAGGTCAGAGCCCTTTGATCCTCTGCAAGCCCTGTTTATTCTTTGGGTTTCACTTCCTTTATCTACACAATGGAGCTGAGAATACCTTTCTGTCAAAGTTTTTTTGAGGATTAGACAGAATGTATGCATTTGTACTGCTTGGGACTGCCACAGTTCTACCTATTATTGAAGGCTTACCATTAGAACATTAAGGAAGTTGGGCTGGAGCTGTGGCTCAGAGGTTATGGTGCTTGCCTGGTATGTGCAAGGACCCAGGTTCAAACCCAAGCACTTCATACACAACTGGGTGTCAGAAATATAAAACCCAGATAGAAACATAAATAAAGTGGATTCTCTCTCTCTCCTTCTCTCTTAAAAAAATTAAATAAGTAATACTGGTTTACTGTTTTGCAAATGAGTGAAGAATAAATAGACAAAAAACAAGACAATACCAACCACAGGGTACCAGAAAAACACATTTGTCCATATATATGACAAAAGGAAAAAATTTTCAATTAAACTGTAAGAATCATATACCTCTGTATGACAAATAACACACAATGAAAATACACATACAACATAAAATGCATTAGGATGCAAAGAGAAAAGGACAGACAAATACTAGGAGGCACTGAAAAACCACTTTAGGAGACTGAGGAATGAAATTTAAAAAAAAAAGGCACACAAAAAATCTGAATTATTTAAATAATAATATCAGTTTATGGAGAATTAATATCCAGAATATATAAAGAACTCAAGCATCAAATATATAAAGAACACCAAAAAATCAAATAACCAAGAATAAATAAATCCAGAATATATAAAGAACTCAAAAATCAAATATATAAAGAACACAAAATAATCAAATAACCCAATTAAAAAAAGGACAAATGAATTAAATAAACACTTCTCAAAAGAAGAAATACAAATGGCCAACCAACAAATGTATGAAAAAATGTTCAGCATCATTTGCAATTAGGGAAATGCAAATCAAAATTACACTGAGATTTCATCTCACACCAGTCAGAATGGCAGTCATCAAGAATATAAAGGATAATAAATGTTGCAGAGGATGTGGAGAAAAGGAACACTTTTACACTGTTGGTGGAACTGTAAATTAGTACAATCACTCCACTATGAAAATCAGAATGGAAGTTCTTCAAAAGACTAGGTATGGAACCACCACATGACCCAGCTATACCACTCCTCGGTATTTGTCTTGAAGAATTAGCACCAGCACATTACAGTGATACATGCATAACCGTATTCATAGCAGCACAAACTATGGAACCAGCCAAGTTGCCCAAGAATAGATGAGTGGATTAAGAAAATACAATATATAAACATAATGGAGTTTTATTCAGTCATAATGAAAAAATAAATTATGTGAATTGCAGAATAACATAATTCGGACCTACAGACCATTATGTTAAGTGAAAGAAACCAAAGTCTGAAGGTTAAGGGTAGTAAGTTCTCTTTCATCTGTAGAAGCTAGAGAGGAAAAAGGAAAAGAAAGGTGTGCGTGGAGAGAGTGGGGATTTCACAAAAATCGAAAGATCAGTAGAGGAAAGCAACCATGGGGTGATAGATGGGGAGGGAAGGGGAAGTACTAGGGAGTAATGTTATCCAAATTATATTGTTGTGTGCATGTACAAATATGTAACAATGAATCCCACCAATATGTACAACTACAATGTACCAATAAAAATGTGGGGAAAATGCTATTTTAATTGATATAAAGTTGTTAACCCTTGATGATATGTAGAGTTTTAGCAAAAATATCAGTAAAAGTACTAAGGAAAAAATGAGCACCTTAAGCATTGTTTTTTGTTTTAAAGCACACCCTGAAAATCATATCCTCCATGCATTGAAAAATTATTGGCATTACTATTATACTATTCCAACTCTAACGAACCTAATTCTAAGAATGTATTAACACCATTTAACAATAGTAATTTTGGTTATTCTTTTATCATATGCAACTGTATACTATAATTTATATATTTCCTTTTTTTCTTTTTTTTTAAGAGAGAGAGAGGGAGAAAGAGAACCAATTTTTGTTTATTCATCTGGGTTTTGTTTCTCCACACTTAGTTGTGTACGTAGTGCTGGGGTTTTGAACCTGGGTCCTTGCACTTGTCAGATAAGCACTCCAATCACTGAGCCACCACTGCAGCCCCATGTATTTCCTTTTTTAAGGCACACAAAACACAACTTTTTTTTTAAAGAGAAAGGGACAGTGAGAGAGAGAGAGAGGGAAACAATTTTTTCTTTAGTTTTTCATGCGGCCTTCATTGCTCCAAGACTTTGCTGTGTCTCTGGTACTGGGGTCTGAACTCATGTAGTAGTGCATGCTAGGCAACCGCTGTAACCGCTGAGCTACTACTCCAGCCCAAAACTCAACTTTTTATCTTACATTTTAAATGCTACATAATCAAAATTATAGAATCGATGCATAGTTAGTGCTAAACATGTTGCACTGGATGGTAAACAACTAGAAGGTAACACCCTGGTGAAGCAAGGGTGCCCTACTAAACCTTAGAGGACAACTAACACAATCCACCCTGCTTCATCTTTGCGCTTCAGTATGGGTGGAGGAGCGGGCCAGTGCCTTGCTTAGGCTATACTTTTTTTTTATAGTTCTTCAAATAATGGAGTGTTGATATTTATTAAATCATCAAGTTTCTCCTTTTATGACTGTGCTACAGCAATTTCAAATGCATTTCATTCTTTTATTAAAAAAAAAAAAACAAAAAAATGCTATGAAAAATCCAACCAACCTAACATCCAAGTGTTCTGGCTCAAAACCCAGGACTATAAAGTGGAAGTAGCAATGAACAACTGAAATGAAATTCTTCTGAGTTCTTGGTGCAAATCCAGCCAATTAGTAATAAAAATAATGATAGCTTTACTGTTTAAAGTAACCAGGCTATAAAATGTTGGCACACAGAGAAAGCAATCCTAACCTTTCAAGCAAATATTTCTTGGAAACTATATATGTACAAGTCTATCCCAAATTTATTATCTTTTCCATTGTTCTACTAAGAGACAAAACACATTGACTTTTTTTTGCACAAAGATTTCATAATTTAATAGGGAATGATGTATGTAATATAGATAGCTTTCAAACACTCCCAGTGTCGTAGATACCATGACTGAGCCTGGTCCTAACCTGAGGCCTTGCAGGTGCTCTTCCTGAAATATGCTTTCCCCCAAATGTGCACAGGACAGTCTCCTCATCAATACTCATGACTCTGCAAGCACCTCTCAGGTGGGGCTTCCTTCTCTTTCTGAATGAGAGCAGCCCCCCACCCCAAGTTGCTTTGTTTTATCTTCTACACAGCTCTGGCACTGCCCAACATTGTACCATTTACCATATTCTACCACATTTTAGTTTTTGTTGTATGTTGACTGTATATCTCCCATGCTGGGAGTAAAGGTGCCTGGAGAGCAGGACCTTGGTGTCCACGCAGTCATATTAGAGACATGGTCCCAGTGCCTGCCCAGTCCCTAGCTCAGACTTTTTCAATAAGTGCATTGCTATGCTTGACTATGACTAAACAATGACATTATTTTTTTTTTCAAATAACAAGAACATATATAGGATATAATAAATGAGATTGAGGTTAATTAGGGTATACTTCCCTAAGCATAGAAGTTTGGGGTTTGTGAAATGTAGAAATTAACTTCATCAAGTCTAAAGGCAGCTGTTTAATGTATTACAGAATACATATCTTTAAGAAGACAAATGGGAAATTTCTAATTTGAAAAAACAGATAAAAGTATGGGTATTTTTCCTGCTAAGGCTAATCAATTTCAACAGCATTTCAATGATATTTTAGAACTTTGCACGTCAGAGCTTGTCTGTATAATGAAACACATATTATAAATAAAACATTTAATTTTGAGACCACATAGCAAAATGTTCCTACATGTCAAATACATATATATATATGTAAGAAGTTTTAGCAATTGTATTTCACATCGATACTTTAGAAGGTCAACTTGAAACCCAAGACCACTTCTCCACATTCTGGCAGGAGGCAGAGTCTAGCCCTTGAGTTTGGAGAATCGAATGTGGCTCATTTGGGAAGCTATTTGTAGTTTCCAAACTCATGCTGGGCCCAGCAGGAAAGGCAGCCATGGACAGGCATCCAAGCGGTTATTATAATTTCTTCTTGAGTAGGCACATCAAGTGAACAGATGCAGAGAGATGCTTGAGGAGAGCATATCCCAAAAGATATTTTTCTTTTTTCTTCCCCAAAAGGCATTGAGAAAAATAGTTAGTGGCTGAGTTAATCACATTAATGCGGGATCCTACCATATAAAGACTACCCGAGGACATCTGCCTGAAGAGCGAGCAGCTGAAATGACAGCTCCAAGCCTCTCTAGATTGTATTCCACAGTAGCATAATTGTGAGCAGTTCCACCTGCTCCCCCTCAACCAGCCACTTGATTAGGAAAAGGAAGTCCTCCTAGCCCCGGCTCTGCTGCCCTCCATCCCCACACTCAGGACTCCCAGGCCCATAGCCTTCCTTCTTCAGGTCTTAATTCACCTCCATTCCAATGACTTGATTTCCACTGAAACATTTAACAGTCTTTTCAATTTCTTCCCAGCTACTAGAATGACAATAGAGAGGTAGGCATATATTACCACATGATTATGTCCAATGATATCTGGAAGGCTGAGTGAGCAGGTCACAAGGCAGAACACACTACCGGCTTCCTGTTTTAAGGTATGTGTGCCTAGGTAGGTGAGACACATATGCAAGCATGAGCAGGGAACTTTAGCAGGGTTTTGATTTTTTATCCAGACCTTTCTATACCAAGCAACCTCTTATTATAAAATTACCACTGTGCACCAAAACACAATAAAAAAAACTCAAGTCTATTTCTCCTATAAAGGTAGAAAATTGAAATAAAAAGAATCCTCAGTCTGGGAGAACTACTGGGCTCAAAGAGGAGAAAAGGTCCTGGTTCTGACTCTACTCCAGCCCCCTGCACTCACCCAGCACCCTGCATGAAGGAACGTGGGACAAATACTAAATACACGGAGCGGCCTTTTCCCTTGTTAAGTGTGTGCTGAGGTGTCTCTACTGGCAAACCCTAGCCTGGCCTGGACCATTGTACTCTGTATTCTCACTGCAAAGGGATCTCCAAGCCCATGAGAGACAGAGAACTAGGAAAGGCATTTTTTAAAAAATAATGTGAAAGTACTTTCGATCATCTTTGCTTTTTTCTAACTTTTAAATTTGAATAACAAAATCTATTATCTTTACCACATTGAAATGTATTGATTCGTGGTGGTACCAAGTACATCCACATTGCTATGCAACCGTCACCAACATCCATTTCCATAAGTCTTCATTTCCCCAAACTGAAATTGTACCCATTAAATAACAGCTCCTCGCTCCCACCTCCAAAGCCCATGGCAACCACCATCTCACTTTCTATCTGTATGCTTTGGACCGCAAGAGGAGCTTTACAAAAGTCGAATCACAGAGTACTTGGCTTATTTCACTTAGCATTATGTCCTCAAGGATCATCCCTGATATAGCATATCAGAATTCCCTTCCTGTTAAGGCTGAATGATATTCTATTGTATGGACATAACACATTTTGCTTAGCCATTCAATAAACATCTGGGCCACTTCCACATTTTGGCTATTGTGAATAATGCTGCTATAAACACAGGCATACAAATATCTCTTTACAACTTAGTTTTCAATTTTGGGGATATATATCTAAAAGTGAAACTGCTGGATCATACTGTAATTCCATTTATATTTCTTGAGGAACACCATGCTGTTTTCCATAGCAGTTATTCCCTTGGACATTCCCCCGAACAGTCCCAGGGCCCAATTTCTCCACATACCCATCAATCTTATTTTCTGTGTTCTGAGAATACCCATCCTAACAGGTTTGAGGTGGTACTCCACTGTGATTCTGGTTTGCATTTTCCTAATGATAAAACATATTCTCTTTTGCTTCAATGGCCCTTTCTTCAGCTTGTGAAAATGAAAATCTTTCCCAACTCAACCAGCCCAGGTCAATCAGCTACTCCCACAATAATTTGAGGCCTGCACTTTCTCCCTGCCACCCACTGTTATATGAAGATGGTACTTATTCACTCACAGAGAGAAGCCAGATAATTCTGGGAGATAGTTGTCCAACAATTTCTTTAGGAGGAAAGTACACCAAGTCCCTACAGAAAGACCACCTATTCATCTGTCTAGAAGCACACACACATACAAAAAAAAAAAAAACCACATCTGGAGGATGTGGGTTCCACCAAAAGTCCTTGTTACCAAGATGTTTTAGAGAATAAATCTAGAGCAGGCATCAATCTGCCTTGCAGATTAAACCTCAAAGAAGGATGTTTCTTGGAATGCAAGTCAGTTACTCTGATAACATGATTATTTCATGTATACCATCACTGTGTCTGCCCTGAGTTATGAAAGCCTTCTTATCATTTCATTTTTAGGAAAACAAATGGCAGATGAAGAGTTTGGCATGAGCTTAAAACTTCCAGGAGTATTGAAAGGGCTTTCGAGCTGCCTGTTCTCCCATCCATAAGGTGTCTGCACGCTGCACCACACCTGACTTGGGAAAGCTGTAATTTATGGACTTACGCATTCATATACACATCTCATCCTCTGTATGTGTCACTTGGTCAGCAGCTCTTATCACTTCTAAGTACTATGGGCAAAGTAAATAAAATGGTATTCAAAAAGAGGACTTTTCATCAGTTTGAAAGCTAAAAGGTGCCTATTTTAATAGTATTTCAATTACAATATAATTTTGGATTAGATTTTTGTCACTGCAAACAAAATATCTTGTATGAACAATCTAGAGGAATAAAGACTTATTTTGGCTCATGGTTACAGAGGTTTTAGTCCATGGTCAGCTGGCTCCAAGGCAGAAACATCATGGCAGAAGGAGGACATGGCAGAAGAAAGCTACTCAGCTCATGAAAGCTGGGAAACAGGGTGAAGGGGACAGAGACCAAGAACAAGACCTTAAGGGCATGTCCCCAGTGACCTCCTTCCTCCAACTATGCTCCATCTGCCTACAGTTTCCACCACTTCCCAACAGTGCGCTCAGCCTTCACTGGATTAATCCACTGATGAGATCAGATCTCCCTTGATCAAATCACTTCCCAAAAGGCCCACCCCCTGAACATCACTGCACTGGCGATCAAGGCTTCAACACATGAGTCTTTGAGGGACACTTTTTTTTTTTGAGGGACACTTTATACCCAAACAATAACACATTTCATCACAACATGACCAGTGAATTCAATTCATTTACCTCCTGAGTTCAAAGAACAACAGGTGTAGGGTTACAATTAGTGGCCTTCATCCCAACCACAAGAAGTATGACTCATAAGCTCTTAATGTATTTCAGATGACTTTAAGAATATAAATAAAACTATAGAACTTGCCCCCAGAAAAATAAGCAAAATTCAAATTCAGAAATCTGGCGTTTCTGGTGATCCCTCTACAAAGTCCATATATACAACTCATTCCCTATCAGAATCCTCAGGGTGGCTGGCTATAAATGAAAATTCTTGAGTAGGATAAAGGCATCACTTTTTCAAAGAAAAACTCCCTCAATGATCTTAATGAAGACTAGGATTGGGGAACTAGTCTCCTTGAAGTCCACAGACTGCAGGTGAAAAAGCAAGTAGGGCATGGGCTGAGTTTTGCCCTCTCATTTTCAAAATCAATCCAATCACCTCTATGAAGGAGATGTAGGAAGAAAATCCTTAGACCAACAAAAATAAATAACATGACTATATACACATTCAAACCCGCAGATGGTATGCTATACTACTACAATTTGGCATCTCTAGTAAAGTATTCTTACTTTGTAATATTTACTGTGTCAACATTTAAGGGATGGAAATTTCAGTAGTGAAAAATTAAAGGAGTTGTTCACACAGTGAATCCTCACCTCCATCTACATACAGATGGACATCCCCAGCCCCCTGAGCATCCAGCCCAGGCTTGGGTCATCTCCCCTTCCCCAGGCATGGACTCGGACACCTTGTGCATGGTGGATGCTCAATACACACACTTCATATTTAATCTACTCTGCTCAGCTGACAACTCTATTCCAGATTCAGTTTGCTTAATTGAATGGATGTTTGGACCTCTTTAAACCTATCAGACCAATAAGGTCTAATGTAGCAGACCTCTCTGAGATCCATTACAGTATTAAAATGGAACTTAATACAACTGAAAATTTGACAAGCCATGATTTTTCCTCTCCTAATTCTAGAAGAAACTTGATCAATATACACCATACCTGCACTCATTCGCTTCTAAAGCCAATGAACTTCAGAATGGTCAGAAGAGGTGGAGTCTGCATATATATCTGCAGCTTATCAGCAGGGCTGCCAGTTATGGGTGAGGGGTAGTTTATACAGAGCATGACCAGTAAGGAATGAGAAAGATTTAAATATCTGCTTGGGAACATGAGTTACTTAACTTCAGAATCATGCTTACAATGGAAAGGATGATGGGGACGATGACGTTGAACACACTACACATGCTAACACACTGCAGTGTGATCAGACAAGCGCTGAGTTGATAATTTAGTATCTAGTGAAATGAGCTTTTCAGAGATCACAGACTTCCTGAAAAATTAGATAAAACCCAAGGCACACAGAAATCTTAGAAGGGATTTTCACATGCTTTCAGGAATCCATTTCCTGATTCCTGGGAGGCCACCTGCACCCACCATTTTATTTCAACAGCATTTGGTAAACTCATCCACCCACCTGGACAACCATAAGGGCAACACAGTCAAGAGGAGAGGGGCACAGGTGTGGGGTCACATAGCTTTGACCTGTGGTGTACTGCACAACAGAATGAACACAGGGACTGGACCCAGTGGTACTGACTAAAGGATCAACTCTGGCGCTGTAAGCGCAGAAGAGCCAGGACTTCCCCAGGGACCCAGGGAATGAATCACCATGGGTGATCTCTGGCTAAGAAGTGCATGTGTCATTTTCATTAAATAGATATTACGCATTCTTCACTACAAAGAAGTCCAGATATTCCTATCCTCTAGGTCAGATACGTAGTGTGAATCTTGTCAAGGTAACAACTAAAACTTATGCAAAGTGACTCTGATATTGAAGTTATTAAGACCTTTTGGACAAAATTCAAGAAAAACTTGACTTAACTAATTTGATTCCAAAGTGAAAAAAAGAAATTAATCTTTTATACCTAAATAGAGTAATATTTTACTTTAAATTGCTTCTTAAGAGAAAGTCAACATCATCATTACTGAAAAGCTGAATGTTTAAAAAGTAGCTAGAATACACATCACTAAATTTCATCCTAAACATATTACACCACAAGTCACAAACGCATGCACACACATGCACACACACACACACACACAGGCACTTCTTTTTTAAAGAGAGAGAAGGAAAGAGTCAATTTTATTTAATTTTTCTCTGGTTTCTCTTTTTCCAACACTTAGTTGCATATGTGGTGCTGGGGTTTGAACCCAGGTCCTCAGGCATGCCAGACAAGGATTCTCCCACTGAGCCACAGCTCCAGCCCCATATACTTTAAATCTATGTGTATGTATAATTCTATAATCTTGAATTATTTCCATTTCCTGGATTCTACTTGCCAATAATTAAATTTTGTCTACCAATTAAAACCTACTGTGAGTTCATGACTTCCACCAATTAGCACACACTTCAAAATAGAACACATAATCTGGCAAGTGAAGGTAGGGAGGACTTTGCTCAATAAGAAATTTAATTGAATCATTATTTTCTTGCAGTTTTTCACCAAAAAAAGATTTCTGCTCAATCCTAAAAAGATACTCTTTCTCCACACTATATCAACAAACTTCAGAAATCAGCAATAGCAGGCACTCTGTGAGGTAAATGCCACCATTTCAAACCCCAGCGTCAATTCACAGTAGCTACTTAAGAGATGCAAAAGGCCTGGCAAGAGTATTTATTTCCTGCAAGAAGCCTGTGCAAGCAAACTGTCCATTCAGCAATTCTGCAGGCTACTGTTGGACCATGGGACAGGCCCACTTATTCATAAACAAATCATTAACATGCTTGACATCAATCCATAGTGGACCATTAATCCCAGCTATGATAATGTTTTAGCACATTTGCTCTGCCTATCATGAATAGGAGTGTTGTCTCCTAGAACCCATCCCTGACAAATAGGAGACAAATTATGCCCCGTGAGAAAACTTGGAGAATGAACGGCTTACACACCAATTACCGTCTCATTATCTGGCTGGTGCTGAAATAGATCCTGTGTGCGTTGGGTGAAATGTAGATTTTTTTTTTCCTACTTAGACCAAAAAGTACAATTATACACAAAACCATTTGCCAAGGTGATTTCAGTTGCTTCAGTTCATCTACAAGCCGCACTCTGGGGATATGCCTCATAAAACCAAATCAGTAAGCATTGCTTAAGGTGGAAAAAATTTACAAAAATTCCTGTATAAGGACAAAGTTAGCAAAGAACCCAGCAACCATAAAAACCAATGGCTAAAATGGTTTGTTAACATTTCAGTGTTCATTACATTCTGCCTACAGGGTTATTAGAAAAGGACTATGAATGATAGAGAAAATCAGTGCATAAGAAATTGTTTTAGTTAAACAGACTCTGTGGCCTGACACTTCCCTTAAATTCAGTTCCTAAATTCTCTCTCTAGAACTTTGTCATATCAAAAAGCAGTGGATAAGCTCCCATACATAAGAAGTATTCTGCTGTATGTTTTTATAGTCTAAGCTAAATGGATCCAATCCCAGCTCTTTAACCATGACATGGTAAGTTAAATAAATATACTGACAATTCTACAAAAGCAACCAACTCAGACATTTCATTTCTTATATTGGCCCCCAGTTCTACCCACAAACCATCTGCTGGGCTGAACCCCAGGCTCGTGCGTCAGCCAGCACTTCTTCGTACATTTGCATTGGCAGGGACAACACTCTGAGTCTTTTTAGTTCTCCACAAGGTATGTGGCTTCCAACAGTGGCTGGGGAAACACTGCTTCTCAGATGGCATGGGCACGGAAATCGCCCGGGATTTTGCTGAAATGTACCTGACATTCTGCATTTCCTCTGAGCTCCCAGGTGATTCAGATACTGCTCTCCTCAGGCCGCACTCTGAACAGCCAAGAGGAGAGGGTCCTGTCTTGATGGTAACTTGGTGGACCAATGACTTGGTTTGCATTAAGCATGACAAGGAAGGCTCTTCTTCTGTTCGATTTTTCTTTCCCTGCTACTAGTATGATTATTAACGTGGCTGGTTAACATTGCAATTTAAAGCCAGGTTTCCCATGCCTCTTCACTTAGAGTAAGGCTGAACGTGCAGAAAACTAAAGGAAAACTTGGAAAACACTAGATGGAGAGAAAGATCCTACTAAACATGTGGATTAAACTCATTCTTCCCTTCTGTTAAGTGGCACATGGGACCAGAAGCAAAGGCCTGAACTTCCCTTCATCTCAGAATCCTGGTCCATGACATGGGAGTGGGAAATAGCAACTCCATAGTACTTGCAGAGAATGAAGTCTAAACATGAAAAGTGCTTTTATACAACAGGTCCTTATTATCAAACAGTACTCAGTCTAACCTTGGATCTGATGGAACGAGCTCAATCTAGTGTGAAAGAGCCAGCTGGGTTTGAATCCTCTCTCTGCTATTTATTTATTAGCTATTCATCTTTAGGTAAATTGCTCAGCCCAGGGTTTCTCAGATGCAACTGTCGGACCTGTACCAAGCTGACTGTGTATTAAACACTTGATAAAGATTCATGTTCCGCTGCCCATCACCCAGGAAGTATCATATAACAGATGCAACCTCAGGAACTGCACTTAGAAATTCTCCTTAGTAAGGCTTAGAGACCACTGCCCTCACCTTTGAGCCTCACATACCTCACATGTGATGATGCCTGTCACAGTGGCGATGCTCAGCCACCTGCCTCCACGAGGTTGGCAGATGACAAGCTACTACAATTGTGTTGCCACGCGGTCCCCATACACAAACTGAAGGATTAACTCACGGTGACTCCATTAGCTGGAAATGCTCCTTTCCTTGAATTTATTCTGAACGGTACAACTCCAGCCATAACTCCAATTCCTCATTTTTTTTTCTCTTTTAATCACAAAGAATCTCCTCCCTCTGCCCAGGTCCTGAGTCATGAGGCAGATGGTGCCATTGACTCTTCCCACCCAGGAGTTCAGTGTGGGTGGATTCCAGGAGCCTCCTGACTTCAGCTTTCTCCAACACTTGTCTGCAAAGTGCCAGAGCATGTGCCCAGCAGGCGCTCCCCAGCAGCTGGGGCAGGGCCAGGGCAGCAGCCTCATTATCACAGCATCCAGGCTCCCCCTGGGCAGGGTGCAGTTTTACCCCAGATGCCACTGTCCTGGCCTTTTCCCACTGCCCTTGGATGCCTATGGAACCCCAGTCACAAATGTCATAAAAGAAACAGATACGCTTACCTGCTGCCTGTAAAGATGAAGATCCCCTACGAGATTACAAATTTCAGGCAGAAGAGAAGAGGGCTTAGAGAACATTGCAGGCAAGAGGCAGGAGGCTTTCCTGTGGGGACCTAGGAGATCTTTTCAAAAGCAAAGAATGTGTTCTCTTCCTCTTCCTCATTCTTCCTCCTCCTGCATTACCCCCCCACCCGTCTTCCTCCCTCTCTCCCATCCTTCCTTCTAATAGCTTCTGTAATTCTGTGAACTTACTGGAACCTCTCCTAATCAACCAGACTATGATTTCTTGGCCCTGTCAAAGCAGTTGTGTCCTGGACCTATGGCATAATGATGGAGGACTTCAGGGAAAGAGAGAGAGGGGCAGACACATTAGTCTGTAAACCAGGGCTCTGGTTTCTAATCTCGGAATCATGCAGGTGATGAAGATTAGAGAAGCTGGTCTGGTATAAAGGGCAGCATTTGGCAAATGATAAATGATATTCTCATGGGTGGAGGTGGTGGGAGCGCAGGAGTGACCAGAACTATGGCCAACAAAAGAACACATAGTCCCTTAGAGGTAGAGTGACAAGCAAGATTATGGAATTAAAACCACCAAACTGCCCAATTTTTCAAGAAGGCTATACCTGGGGAAAATGGCATGTTATATGATATCTCTCCTGATCTCTTGGTGACTCCTATATTTTTAAAATTCTACAAGCATTGTGTTGGTCACAGGGAATATGCCAGTAAGATAAGTATGGCAAGAGGGCTTTGCCATACTGTCCTTCCAGACAGACTCTGGTATCTGCCAGCAGCAGTAGTCCCCTCCGGGGTGTGATGGGGACACCGAACAACTTAGTGAAAGCTTGGTTTAAACATTTAAGGAGGGTTAATCACTTTTTCCATTTCCTTTCACCCAATAGGATTTAATTAAGTATACTTTAATTAAAATTTAATCAACCTGTCTGTGGCAGTACACAGACATTGCTCAAAATTGCATTAACTAGTATTCTCTAAAACCCCTTTACAAATACAGCTGCCTTATAATGAAGAAATATTATTTATTGTGACAATATTGTATTTCCTCCTCAAAAGTGGGAAGAGATCAGGGAACAGTGAAATGATGATATAAAAGAGATCTTATAAATAAATATATGACAAAATGTGGGAGGCTGGGCTGGGGGAAATAAGCCACCCATAAGTCAGAGAGTTTTGCAAAATGTCACTTGATAAATTTAAAGCCACAGAGCACTTCATTTATGCAAGTTGTTGGGAAGGCAGGTGGTGTGCGTAACATCTACCCCTGTCCTTCATTCATTTGTTCATGAAACACCTTTAGGCACAGACATGGTGCTGGGTTTGGTGGTGTGAACACAAAGGTGATCCCTCCAATTGCTCAGCCTTTAGCTGACTATGAGGAATGAAGAATTTTTATTTGCATCTTTGCGGTTTTCTTAAACAGACCATCTCAGTCATCTGAGTGAAATTGAACTGTTACCCATGTAAACATAAATTATGTTACTGGGCTTAAATGGAGAAATGCTCTGATAATTTATTAAGAAATAGATGGATTTCTGCCCCAAAATCAAAAAGTACATGTTACACTTTCAATATGCTTTCGTGGAGTCTCTGCCTTGTCCACAAAATACAGCGCCTGGGCCTGCTGGCAGCTATTTGGATACCAACAGACTTAGGTACCTGCTTCTGGCCACACCCTGGTTTTATTTAGCATAAACAAGGTTGTCAGGAAGGGAACTTTTCAAGAGACAGCTTCGTCCTGTCTCAGCTTCATACACAGCTCCCAACAGCAACATGTGGGGCTCTTTTAGCACATTTGAATAATCGTAATTTTTAGAAAATTACATGTTCTAGTGAACTGAATTTCTTACTCAGTTGGAGGTTGTTTACAATTCTGAAACAACTGAAGATTTTCTAATGAATAAAAATCGGAGTGGGGCCCCAAGTTACCCTTCTGAAACCAACATAGAATGAAGCCAGCTGTATAGAATGTATCACACTGGTTTACATGTAATCTAGACCCACTCAGTCTCATTTTAAGTTAGGTCTTTATTATGGTCTATGTTTTCTTAGAATTTGTATTTTGGGGAATAAAAATAGAAAAATAAAGAAAATATACTTAGTTGAGAGTTCTACCTATTTGATTACTTTTTCTTCCCTACAGCAATATACTTCTGAAGTCATGTTTAAAATAGAATTGCTCTCAGTGTCCTTGAATCAGGTGTTCAAAACTTTCTTCCAGAAAAATTTATGATTCCTTTCCAAAGAACAACTTTTTAAAGTTCAACTAAACATGAAGCAGTAATCCATCACAGAAAGGCTCTATAGCTCACATGCTGTGCCATTTCTTGATTTCTGTCTTCTCTATCAAAAGAAGTACAACCCAGAATCCTGCTCAGCAGGAAGAGGAAACTCCCATGAGAATGCCACTAAAAAGTAGCGTCAAGTCCCAGGTCATTCTATATCTTCTACCTGGAGCTGGAAAGGAGGACGAAGTTTGGACAAGTGCTTCGTCCAATGTCCTATTCTGTAAAAATGCCACTGGAAATAGGCCACAAAGACAGACTGACAGTTTCAGTTTCTTTTTGCAGTGTAGGGACCCAGGGCCTTGTGCATGCTACACAAGTGCTCCTACCTCTGAGCTACATTCCCAGCCCCTAAGAGATCCTTTTCAAGGAATGGACCCTGGGATCACTGCTGCCATCTGAAGGTGTGTCATACAAGGTGAGGAACAGGTACTCGGCCTGAAACTATACTATGGACTTTTGTCATTTACTTATCGCATAAACCCTACCAGACAGACATCAGTATTCTCATTTTACATAGAAGAAAACCAAGGATTAGTCACTCCAAATCACAGCAAAGTAAGTGGAAGAGAGAGGATCAGAATGCAAGACTTCTAACCCCCTAGATCTGGTCATTCCAGCTGACCCACTATCAACTGCACGTTCTCACCCCACTGCATCCCATGACCCTGAGTTCCTGAGCTCATTCTCCAAACTCACTCTCAAATCTAATCCTCTTTGAGACCAACAATGTGAATGATGCCAGGGAAGGGGAATAAGGATATGCTCTATGGTTCATGAAATAAGACAAAATGAACCAGGAGGGCAGAGGAAGAGAGAAAAACATGAGTTAAGGAGTGGGCCAGGCCTGAGCTGCAATCCAGGCTCTGCGGCTTACTAACCCTGTGACTTTGGGCAAGTACATGAACCATCTAAACCTTCATTCTCCGTGAGTAAAATGGCTCACCCCAGACAATCTGAGAATTAAGTGAGCTTAAGGAGTGGAGTGTGGAGCCCAGCACACAGGGGCGCACTCTTCCCTGTCCTCCACTCAGGATGCACCAGGCTACCCCAACCACAGTCAATGCACCAGCCTCTGATGTCACTGTGCCTCCCCTGACTCTCAAGGGAGACGTCGGTCTCCACCTTCCATCTGCATCATGGACAGGCTTTTGTCAATTAGGGAAATTTAAAGTCAGAGTCTTTGAAGGCAAAACCTAGAACCCAGAAAGGCAGAGAAAATGTTGATGCAGAGAAGGGCTATCTCCACAGCCCAAGCTAGGGGACCTTTGCCAGAATAACAAATTGCCCAGACTTCCTCTTCCAATCAACCTCTCCATCAGTACCATGTTGACCACAGAGTCTATTTTATGGGCAGCCCCTTTCTCGAAACCATACCAGTCATACACTCCTGTGCTTCTCAAGGGTAAACTGTTTATCTTCCTTCTCTTTTCAGTCCTCGGCATCATGTCTGACACTGACTAGGTATAGACATGCCTGATTTTTGTCAATTAAAAAGAAACCATAAATCATCTAATGTCTAGTCTTCATTTATGCTAGCCAAGGACCACTGACTTTAAAAAAAGGAATTATGCCATCAAATTCATTGTCAAACCCCACAGTCATACACAATCTTAACCCATGTAGAATTTAGTACAGAGTACGACATAAATACAGGTATTAAATCATCAAGTTTTACACTGGAACAGACCTTCTCTTTTATCCTGGCCAAGTCTCTTAAATTATGGATAAAGAAACTGAAGCATGGGGGAGAGGTGGACATGCCCCAAAACATTAAACAGAAGAGCACTAACATCTGACCTACTGAGGACTACGCTCCAGATTCCACCCTAAGTGCTTATGAGGACTGTGACTGTTCATTCATGCCAGTGTGCGTGCATGGTATTATTAACAGCCCCCCTTTCAGGTGCAGAACAGATGCCAAGAGAGTAACCTGTCCAGTGGCCTGTCTCTAGCCAGCGCTACAGCGAACCTTTAAACCCAAGCCGTGGGACGTGGCAGTCCTGAGGGCCAGAGTACAATGCAGGTTCCACAGGCTGCTGTGTCCACTCCACAAGCTGGGCCAGGCTGAGCTCAGTCAAAACCCACCACTTCCCAAGCAGTAACCACATCCTAAGGAGCAGAAGGCTTTGACCAATTAAAAACCCATCAGAGTGTTTAAATTTTAAAAACAGAATTCTAGAATCAGATACGCAGAAGGATCAGGGCGTATTAAAGAACAATGCAGAAAAAGTGGAGGAGGGCTTTTTAATTAATTAGTTTTTATATCACTAAAGATCTACATGTTCCTTATAGAAAGAAAATTGAGTTAATTCAGAAAAACATAGCAACATACAATATATCCCTCTATACACTCTCAATCTCAGCATCAAACCCCAGAGTTGACCACTATTTGCAGAATTTGTCGTTGTTTTATTTTTGTTGTTGTTTTGTATTTCTTTCTAGTAAGTTTCAAAGCATTTAAGAGTGCAGGAATATTTTCTTTCCTTTTCCATTTTAATATAAAATGTGATTATTCTATCTTCAGTGCTTGACAGCTTTTTTTCTTGCTATATATTAAGATTTTCCTACAGCATCTCTCCCTGTCCCTCCCCTCCCTCTCCCCCTCTCCCCTCCC
>PVKS010015037.1:0-46924 GCA_004027875.1 Aplodontia rufa | reverse complement strand
TATCCCGCCCTTCCCCTTCCCACAATATCTCTAAAAAAAGTATTAGGTTGTAAAACATTATTTCTTGTCTGAATTTAACACATGCTAATAGACCAACTTTCTCACTGTCCAGGGTCTAGTCCCCACCTCCACAGATGAGTGGAGACAATTGACCCTTGGTTCTCTGGGTTAAGCTGATTTTACTCATCATGATCTCTTCCATAGCCATCCATTTACCTTCAAAGGCTGCAATGTCATTGTTTCTAATTGCTGTGTAATATTCCATGGTATAAATGTACCACAGTTTTTGGATCCATTCTTCCAGTGAGGGACATCTGGGTTGTTTCCATAGCCTAGCAATAGTAAATTGAGCTACTATGAACATAGATATTGCCATGTCACTGTAATGTGCTGATTCTAAGTCCCCTGGAAAGATAAAATTCTTTTTAAAAAGAGATGAGAGGATCAGTATACTATGAGAGTGTCTTGGATCTGATTAAAAAATTTCCAGGTTCATCTTGACTGTACAATGAAATGGAAACCAGGTACCTAAATTGTGATTGTGAAATAGGTGCAATTCTTATGTAATTGCCTAAAAATCTGAACAAAGTCAAAAGGAACTGAAAAATAATCTTGTTAAACTTAGATCAGGCTTGAATTCTAGCCTTTTGGGGCATAAAAGGAATAGAAGAAATTAAAAAAATAGCAGTAATTGGGGTAATCTCAAGTAAGACTCAGAATAATCAGTGATGATGATAATTGAGTGTTTGTTCTATGCCAGGTACTGTCACCTCATTTAATTGGTACAAGGAATCTGTGAGCTGGGTGTTATTGTGAGCATCTTGTCTAGAAGACAAGATTCTGAGTCTCGTGGGTATGAGTATTGAGAGACAGACTTTAGGCCTCTATACCCAAATTTCTGCCTTGACTGTCCCTCGGACATCGTCCCCTGTGTTCTCATCACATTTCTTACTCTGTGGTGGGGTTTTTTGTTTGTTTGTTTGTTTGTTTGGTTGTTTTGTTTTATGCCCAGCATCCAGGCATCCTCTTTCACTGAGTTAACATCCCCAGCCATTTTTATTTTCTGAGAAGGGGTCTCACAAAATTGCCAGGATGGCCTCAAACTTTTTATCCTTCTGCCTCAGTCTCTGCACTACTGTGCCTGGCTCATTACTATTGGCATATAGGTGATAGAGTTAAGTGTTGGCCATCCTAATGCTTTGTGGATGCATTAGAAAAGAATGGCTGATAATGTGACCAAGAAGGGTGAACTCGCGGAGGGTAAGAGAAGCAGCTGTTGGGGAGGATTTAAAAAACAAACAAACGAAAAGATAAGGTTCTCTTTTAATAATACCCAGGCATTCTCTTTGAAAATATTTTAAGAACTTGGAATCTTCATAACTTCCATTGATTTCTGACTCTGATCTTGTGCAAAATTTCACATTTTGTTGTGTGTCAATTTAAATTGTATTTCATCTGGCAACAGCAGACCCACAGTGTAGTCTTGTGCTGTCACAGCTTTGTGCTGCTCTTCAGACATGCCGGACATGCTCCTGCTCCTGGGTTTTTGTATTCACTCTTCCCTCTGCCTGAACACACTCCAGACATTTGTGTGGTTCACTTCAGTTTCCTGCCTGGCTTTACATTTTGTTATAGCAGGTAGCACTGTTTGACATTAAGTAATATACACTTGTCCCCCAGGATCTGAGTGGTACTGATTCCTCCCATGCATCCCTAAGTCTGGAGATGCTCAAGTTCCTTATATAAAAGGGGCTAGTATTTGCTTACAACTACTCACGTCCTTCCATATACTTTTAAATCATTCCTAGATGACTTATAATACCTAAAACAGCGTAAGTGCTATGTGAAATAGTTGCTATAATATATTGTTTAGGGAATAAAGACAAGAAAAAGAAGTCTGTAGATATTTAGTACACAGTTTATTTTTTTAATTGTTGTATATGATTTATTGAATCCCACAGCTGTGGATACAGAGGGTGGACTCTATTTATTTCTTTGTTGCCTGTATCTCCTATAAGCACTTCAGCTTTTCACTGTCTCCTCAGAACCTACAGTATTAGTGGCAACATGTGTAGGTGCTCAGTGATCATCTTCAATAAATGGACCTGTTAATTGGGAAAGGTATTTGAGAAGGGTCAGTCCATTAGAATATATGTTAGTCTGCTTGGGCTACCATAACAAAATACCATAGGCTGGATTGCTTAAATAGCAGGAATTATTTTCTTACATTTCTGGAGGCTTGAATTCCTAGATCAAAGGTCCAGGAGGGTTGGTTTCTGGTGAGGGCCTTCTTTCTGGCTTGGAATCACATTAGGGATTGGGAGGGCTCTCTCTTGTGTTTCTTTTTATAAGGGCTCTATTCCCACTATCAGGGCTCTATACCTGTCATTTACCATCAGGCTGGAGATGTGAACTTCAGAATTTAGTGGGAACACAAACTTTTAATCCATAATAAGTTTTTGTTTGTTTTTTTTTAAGGAAGTATTTTCTAATGGGATTAGAGTCTCTGGATCCCTTTTTTAACTAGAGCAGTAGTACAGCAGATGGCACAGACCAAAGAAGAATCCTGCTGTATTTCAGGGAAACAGTTCCCTTTGCTGTGGTTTGTTATGACCTACCCGCTTCTCTTCCTCTTGGCCAGATACATCTTGACCCTGGTTTGTTAGCCCTGCCAGTGTCCTAGGCTCACACCTTACCTTGCCTCAGGAAGCATGATTCGGTAGTCACTCCAGGCAAGAAGGTTATGAAAAAGAAAGCTGGAGGGACAGGTGGAATGCAAGAGAAAGGTCTTTTAAACAAAGTGCCAGGGACCAACTGTAGTAAGAATGATGGAATTAGAAATCACCTCTGTTATGAACAGAGTCATAAATGATATAATCAAGGACTGGAAGTGGGTGTCAAGACCATTTGGGAAAAGATTGTGGGGAAGCAGAATCATCCCCCAGATTGCTTATCAATTACAAAGGAGAAAACTTTCCTTTGTAGTAACAAAATCTGTTTGCGACACCACCTTTGCGTAATCAACAAGGAATCCAACCATCATCCTGAGGTCTAAGTAGTTCTTGCCAAAAATGATTTCCTTGGATCTAATCATCAGAAAACAATCAGATAGATTCAAATTGCAGGATGTTCTATTAAAACGACTGGCAGACCCTTATAAATGTCCAGGTCATGAAAGACAAAATACAGGAGGGGTCTGTTCTAGATTAAAGGAGACCAAAGACACGTGGCCACTAAATAACAATGTGTAGTCAATGACTGGATTCTGGTGATAAATATCCACCTCTAAGGGATGTTTTGGGACAGCTGGGGAAGTTACAGTTGGATTGTATATTAAATAATATCATATTTCTGAGAATGAGAATGATAATGGTATTATAGTTACATAGGAGAAAGTTCCTGCTCTTGGAAGAAACACTGAATTATAAGGGTCAAAACATTATATTGTTGACCTTTGATTGTCAAATGATTTAGAATTCACATTTATAAGTAGACAAGATAAATGCACGTGTGGCAAAATACTGACTGACGAATCAAGGTGAAGGGTCTGTGGGTGTTCATTGAACTATTCTTTCAATGTTACTGTAGTGTGAAAACTTTCAAAGTAAAAGATAACTCAAGAAGGAGCAGAAGGTCTGGCTGAGGAAGGGCAGGAAGCACGTAACAGACTGGCCTGTGTCTACCTCCTTTCAACCTGCAGTAGTTGTAGCCTTTCTTGGTGTGTTTGCGGGTTACTGTCTCTGCTCCTCTGCGGGCTTCCTTGTAACCCATCTGCTTCAGCAGTACTACTAGCCAACTTAGTCTCCCAGTTGCAAGGTTCCTGAGAGAGAAGGGGAAGTTATCCACCTACCAGAGCATCAGATTGCCAGCCAACGGATGCATGGACTTGCCTGCAGGCCAGGGGCCCCTTGCATACCAGTCAGTGGTAGACTGGGGCCTCTGGGGCAGCTCATGTCACTTAGTTAAGGTTGAGGTTAAGGTTGCCCCAAGTTGAGGTTGTGGCCAGGGAAGCTTACAGAGCACACACCCAAAAACATGTCCAGAACAGTTGCCAGCATATTCTTCACCTCCTTTTTTCTCACCATATGAGTAACACATGTTCATCATAAAAATACAGATGATCACTAGGCACAATGGCAAGTGACTGTAGTCCCAGCTACTTAGGAGGCTGAGAGAGGAGGACCACCTGAGCCCAGGAGTTGGCAGCAAACCTAAGCAACATGGTGAAACCCTTATCTCATAAAACAAAGTAAAGGGACTGGAGCGGTGGCTTGGTGGTTACGGAGTTTGCTTGGCATGTGCAGGGATGCAGGTTTGAACCCCTGCACCATGTACATACAAAATGTTGGAGCAACGAAAGCCACATGAAAAACAATTGATTCTCTCTTTATCTCTCTCTCTATGAAAAATAAAAGTAAAAATATGAATGATAATGAAAAATATTTAGGAGGCAGTGATAAAGAGCCTGGGCTTAGCATCGAGACATTCTTGAGTTCAGATCACAGCCTTTGCTTCCTTTGTGTCCCTGGATAACTTCAGCTCTCTGGGCTTTGGTGTATTCATCAGAGGAAAAAAGAACCAAGGAAAAGAGGTGCAGATGGTGGCTGTAAGGAGGAGTTGAAACCAAATAATAATGGAACTCACTTGGCATGGTCTAAGCACTTCAGAAATGATGTTTGTTATTCCTGAAAGTAACCTGCAGTAAACCCACATTCTGGAAAGCCTTTTTCCTATCTGCTTTGGTCTGTAATACTAGGATTGTAAAATGAATACTTTAAGAAACATGGTTGTATTTTGTTTTTCTCCCCATTGTTTCGTAGCCTTTCCTATTACATTTAAAAGTTCTCTGACATACTTAAGAGTTTCAGGGTATTTCAGGAGATGGACATTCTGGTTTTTATTTACAGCTTTAGAAGAGGTGCACCCCCGAGACATGAGGGCCGTGCTCCCCCTAGAGGAAGGGATGGCTTTCCTGGTCCTGAAGACTTTGGTCCAGAGGAGAATTTTGATGCTTCTGATGAGGCAGCCCGAGCACGAGACCTCAGAGGCCGAGGTCGGGGTGCCCCACGAGGTGAGCAGTGTGGAGCACACCTGGTCTGGAGGGACGGAGGTTGTAAGCACAGCTGGACAGTCTGTGAGCACAGTGTTGTTTGCTCCGCTGTGTAGGAGGAAGGAAAGGCTTACTTCCCACCCCTGACGAGTTCCCCCGCTTTGAAGGAGGAAGGAAACCAGACTCCTGGGATGGAAACCGAGAGCCAGGTGAGGAAGAAGTGCTTGTTGCATGTCTTGGGATGGCAGTAGACCTACAGTTCACAGCATGGGGCCAGGGACACTCCCAGGGGCCTGCCAGGTCCTGCCTCTTTCCAACTCACGTGTTCATGGAGGCCAAGTAACTTTCCTGTCCTTCCGATATAGCATTTTTTTTATTTTTATTTTTTTAGTAGAAGGAATACATAAGTAGTTGAGAGAATCTAGCTGCTTTTTTACCCACTCTTGAACCAGACAGGAAAGGGACCTGTCTAAATAAAGTAGTGCCACTCTTTTCACTGAGCTGTCTTGTTTTTGTAGAATAAAGTTAAATGATTTAAAATTGTCTGGTCTTTTAATTTCTAACGCTGTAAATATTAGTAAATGTCTCATCGAGGGTATTTCTTTAGGGCCCTCAACAGTTTTTAAGATTTTAAGGATGTCCTAGGACTAAAACATCTGAAAATCACTTATCTGAACCATACCTTCCTCCTCTTACCTTGGAGTTGCACTGATTTCTAATCTTGGCCTTTCTTATGAAGTCACAGTGTGACTTACACCTGGCCTGTTAAGCAGATGTTTACTGCTTGAAATGAATGGTGGTTCTCAAGTTCCTCTGCGTATCATTTCATCTGCTTTTGGTCACACTGTAGTTTACTGTAATGACGTTATCAGATTCTTAGCCTCCTGTATCCGTGATTCTTATTTCAGGACCAGGTCATGAACATTTCCGTGACACTCCCCGCCCTGATCATCCCCCTCATGACGGTCATTCCCCAGCCAGCAGAGAACGTTCTTCTTCTCTCCAAGGCATGGACATGGCATCCCTCCCACCCCGAAAGCGGCCCTGGCATGATGGTCCAGGTACTTCTGAACACAGAGAGATGGAGGCTCCAGGGGGCCCTTCTGAGGACCGAGGAGGCAAAGGTAAAAAGAGGCTAATAATTCCAGTTCAGAAACAGCTAGGGTGATGTGAGACCTGGTCTGTGCCTGTCACATGTGCCCCTGCTAGGGTACCTCAGGCCTTTTCCTTTCTGCCCTCTGGGTTTAGACTGCAGAGGTGTATGCTCCCAAATGTGGTACGATGCCATCTGCTTGGTTCCACACCACAGCTGGATGGAGCAGCATCTAGTGATGGCAAACTCAGTCCTACACAGTCTCTGGTTGCTTCAGGGAATCCCTGGTTTGTCACAGTTGCCACTTCAGCTCTTTGTTAAGGGGCCTCAGCACTCTCCCTCTGCCTAGCTTGCTTTCTGGAGACCCCTGATCTCATCAGCAGTGGTGGCTACTCTCCTGGCTGCTTGGAGCCCTCAAGTTTTGTCCTCAGTGGGAGGGCAAGAGTTGTCCTCTTCCAGGTTCACTGTGGCTTTTTCCAGCCTGGGCCAGAAGGAACCTGGCTTGTGCCCAAAGTCAGGAGACTTTGGGGAACATGACCTGCAGGAGGTATTTCCAGGGTGGCAGCATATTATCTTTACACCTCAAAACAGTGGATCTGGGGTTGGGGATTTAGCTCAGTGGCAGAGTGCTTGCCTACCATGCACAAGGCCCCAAGTTCAGTCCTCATCCCTGAAAAAACAAAAAAACAGTGGATCTTTGTTTTATTTTTTATTAAGAAATTTATTTGTTGAACAATCAAAAATGTTTCCAAGGAAACAATGATACATATATATTCTGAAAATTAATTTACCCCCTAAAGCCCCCCTAATTTCCCACCCTTATCCCTCCCCCCAAAACAGTGGATCTTTATCTTATTGAAGGTGGCACTAAAGCCAGGAGCAGCAGCTACCAAATGCTAACCACAAGTCTGACCTCAGGTTTGGCTGGGAAGTGGCGTATGTGATGTGATCTGGGATTGCTGGAAAGACACTTGCTGAGTGTCCTAACATGTGTTCCACACCCAAGTTCACTTGCCTTATGTTTGCTGTCTCTCCATACAAAGTTCTGTCTTTCGTTCTTGATAATTTTTTGGTTCTTCTCAGAGCAAAAAACCCTCAGGAATTACTCATATATCACCAAGAGATCTTCCTCACTGAAGTACATGTCATTACTAGTCTTGATAGACTTCGTGGGCACTAAGGACACCTTTGTAGGTTCTCTGGCCAAGGACATGTGGCTGCTGTGGAAATGATGTACCAGTTGATGGCGTCTCTGCCCAGTCACCCTCCTGTCAGCCTATGCTGCATTGTGATAAGAGAAGCCATAATATTTGGCCAGCTTCCTTGATCTCTCCATCTCAACTAGATTCAAAATCTATTCAAAAATTTAAGACAAAGTTTACAGTTGTGTTCTGAGAGCACTTTATGAGAGATGTGACCAAATCCTGTCATTTCATGAGCAAAGGTTTTTATAATACTAACATCTCTGTGTCCGAATTAGAAGCAAGAATGGTACCTAACATCTCTGTGTCCGAATTAGAAGCAAGCCATTCTTGGGAGAAATAATTTTGAAACCCAGTGTTTATTTTGTGCTTTTGTTTTTCAAAAAATACTCTCTCTATATATTTTTTTATTAAACTGTAAAAGGAAGCCAACGTGCCATGTATTGTGGGACAATCAGAGTCAATACTGATCCTAGCTGCAGCCCTTGTCATTGACAGCAGCCGTGATTTGTGTCTTAGTTCTTTTCAGAGTTAGTCACTGCTTTTGAAATCTTTCCTCAGGTACCTGGTACGCAGGACAGCAAAATACACTTCTCGTCTGGGGACGTGGCCTAGTGTGGTGTAGATTTCCCTGTTGGCTTCCTGTCATCTGCCCCCCACACAGCCTTGGGGAATGTGGTTTAGTTGATGCTGAGGACCACAGCCTTGAGCCTGGATGGGAGCGAGGTGGTGGTCAGGAAGAGGCAGGCATACAGTGAAGCTTGTACTGGAGTTATTGATAAGCAGTCTCTAATACAGAAAGTCTCATGTGAAATCAATGTTTCATTTTAGGCCGAGGAGGCCCCGGACCTTCCCAGAGAGTGCCAAAATCCGGGCGTTCCAGCTCTTTGGATGGAGACCACCATGATGGATACCATAGAGATGAACCTTTTGGGGGTCCTCCAGGCAGCGGCACCCCTTCTCGAGGGGGACGGAGTGGCAGTAACTGGGGTAGAGGGAGCAACATGAACTCTGGCCCTCCAAGGCGAGGTGCTTCAAGGGGTGGTGGAAGGGGTCGGTAGAAGTGGGGACTAAATCCCCTAGGCCTCTCTGGACAGTATTTAAGAACTTGTGGACTTACCAAGTGAACAAAAGGAAGCCTGCACCATTGTAGCCCTGAACTCTTCTGGGGCAGCTGAGACCCAGGAGCGCCCCTCATGAGGTCTTCAAGATGAAGAGACTGCTGCTGGCTACCCAGAGTAGCTAGACTTAATTTTGTCCTGTCCACCCTCATTGCCCTAACTCCCATGTTGTTTTGTGAAGATAAAAGCTGGAATTTTTTTTTTTTTTTGTGTGTGTGTGTGTGTGTCAAGAGACATGGAGCACCTCCACAACTTAAGTTCATGTCCAATTGGAAATTTGTTTCTATATATGTACAGTTTGTCAGAGAAAAAAACATTAAGTTGTTTTTGTATGAATACAGAATGTGATTTACACAAGAAATAACAAAAAAACCAGTAGTGAAGTGCTTGCCTTAAAGAAACCATTGGCTTCCGCTGCATCCAGTCCGCTGAGGGTCGTACAGTTACTGTTGATGTTCTTGAGCACACATGATGGGAAGAGCTAGATCAGCTAACTTCAGGTGGGAACTTCGTGTTTAACAGATTCTCATCTAGATACTGCCATTTTTATTACATAGTGAGGAATACTTTAAGGTGGTTCTGACATGGTCTGGCAGATGGAAAATTACACTCTTAAGAAAAAAAATCTGGCTGTCCACCTAGGGGCTCTCAGGTGCATCTCCTGGTAATCACAGTTTAGATTTGAATTGCTTTGTTTTGATGAGGGAACTTGGTGTAAGCCAGAAGTTAACTACATATACCCTTTTGATTTATGTAAGGGACTAAAATATCTCAGTTTTGAAAAATATAAATTCTTCTTCCATACTAGCTTTAAGTGTTTTAAGAGAATCGTTCTAAGCCAAAAAATTCTTGTCCATGGCAAATCCCTTGTTTTAAATACAAGTAACATTTGGTTCAGTTTGGATTGAAAGCCAAAATTTGGTTTCAGATAATCCTTTCTATGCTGTTACATTTTGATTTGATAGGTAGCTTTTTATTACCAGAAGGGCAGTCCTGTGGCCACCCTGACATTGAATTACGTTGCCAGTTTCAGTTTGGCAACGGAGACAGGTGTACTTGGCAGGCTTAGTGGGGCTGGAAGTCTCAGTGTTTGCTTAGGAAAAGGATACTGACATAGTTGGACAGTATACAGAAATCTCAACTGGCTCTCCATTAATAGAATTGTGAGAAAAATGTCAAGTACCTACTCTGGTTTTTGGGGTGTCACAACTAAAGATTCCAAGTAAATAATTCTCATTTCAAAAT
Organism: Aplodontia rufa; assembly: GCA_004027875.1. NCBI lineage: Eukaryota > Metazoa > Chordata > Mammalia > Rodentia > Aplodontiidae > Aplodontia > Aplodontia rufa. Next base: position 37,213 of record PVKS010015037.1, on the reverse strand, counting down.
TAAAAACATTTAATCTGCACCCTACTATCAGGAGAATCAAGACTGCTTGGGTTTGTCGATATTTTTTATTTGCCCTCCACTGGTACAGCATTAAAAAGAGAAAGTATAATCAAATTCCAAGAAGCTAAAAGGATCCAGAGACCAAACCCTTACAGAGATTATCAGGTTCCTTTCTTTCATGTGGAATTACTAACATTTTAGAATTTAACTTTAAAAACACAGTTCCTGGGGTTGGGGATTTAGCTCAGCTGCAGAGCGCTTGCCTAGCACTCAAGGCCCTGAGTTGGATTCTCAGCCCTGAAAAACAAACAAACAAACAAACAAACACAGTTCCTTGGAAAGCAGATAATCAGATCACATTTTGATAATGAATTCATTCAGAGGAAATAGAAATCTCTACAATATACATTTATTAAATACCCAAAATATGTATTGTATATATGATATTTTAAAAGTCAATGTCCAAATAAAAAACAAGATATGGTCCTTTGAATTTTATAAAAACTAGCTTTTTAAAAAACTTTCTATTAAGGAGCTGAGTTATTGTACAATCAAATGCATATAAGTAACAATGTGGTATGCATTTATTCTTAAACCAGAATTACCTCATCACCCACAGCCTCTTGATTCTTCTATCTCACCCCTACAAGTGATATAAATGCTTAGATTGTGAATTATCCAGAATTAAATGATTGCATAAGTATTATTTGGATTCTCAGGGGGTATGCTACATTGTTGATTGTCTCCCTAGAGAAAACTAGATTTTCTAACAATGAATTGTTGAGGGAACATTGGAAACTATTTGTTTTGGTACTAGAGATCTACCCAGGGCCTCACACATGCTGGACAAGCCACCTACTACTGATGACATACATCTGCCAGCCTTTTTGTTTTTGTTTTTTTGAGACTGTGTCTTGCTAAATTACCCAGGTGGGCCCCAAATTTGGGATTCTCCTGCCTCAGCCTCCAGCTCTGGCTGGAAACAGAAGTTTTAAAATTCTGGCTTAAGAACTATAATGACATCAACATAAAAATGTGCTAAATGCTAAATTTTCAGCCATGCAAATTCTACAGAAATTTAGAACAGAAATTTAACTAGGGGACTACAAAGAGCAGTCAATGGCACAAGTCTTTCCCATTAAAAAAAATAAATTACTCCTGAAAACTCGGAATGTACCCTTCTGAGGTAGGTAACCCTATTTACTAATAGGGAAAGAGGAGGTATTAGTATTAGCAAATACTAAGCGGGGTGGTAGCTCCAAGCCTACCTGTAGAGGTTGGTCGCTTCAGTTGGGGTGGGGGTGGGGCACAAGGCATTGATCAGGATACAGAAACATATTTGGGGGTTGGAGGAAGAAGCAGTCCTATTTTGCTTCTTGGCACACAATGTTAAGGCTACACTGGAATCCAGTTCCCAAAAAAAAAAAAATTGTTTTCAAACTGCATGCCAATACACCTTCCTTTTTAGTGCATTTGGTGGTTCTCAGCCTTGGCTGAACATGGAATCATCACCGGAGCTTTAAAAATGTTTGTTCATGCTTGATCCCACAATCCAGATATTCTGAATGCATTGGTCTGAAGTGTGGCAAGTGATTCCCATGTGCCAGTTAAGAGTGGGAACCACTGGCACAAAATTTTTAAATTCCAGATACATTTTACTAGTTTGTAGCTACACTAACAAAACCTGTAGTGTTCCTGGACTCATCAGAATACTGGACCATTACATTCTGGCAATAAATTAAGATAGGTAAAAGTAAGTGCTGAGCCTAAAATGAAAAGAACATATAGCGATTGTAAATGAAAAGCATCTTAACACTGCATTAGGATCAGCATGGAAATTGTGAAGTGCTTTAAAAAGCAAAAAATACTATCAATTTGCAGATACCCATAGTTTCCATCAGATACTCTGGATGTAGTATTACCTTCCTGTTCCGAGGATTTCCCAGACCAGTGCTGCACTGAGCCCTCTCCAAGGGTTTATGCACCAGGCATCTTGGTGCAGAAAGATGTCTCTTTTGTTCCATTGCTTACAATGTCTAATACAGAACTAACTTTTCCCTTAATGTTATATAAAGTACCAAATTTACAATTTCTCTTAAGGAAAAAAGCAACGTAAACTGTCTTTTTAAAATCCACTGGTTAAATGAGTTTAGGTATGGCCAAAACCAAAAGTAAGCTACTTTTAGCTCAAGCACATCTACCACTGGATTAAAAAAAATAAAGTGACAAAAGGTTAAGCCTGAGAAAAACCACAAAAACAGCTAATTCAAAGAGCCATTGCTTTTTTACTCAGCTCCATCTAAAACCACGGTGAAAGCAACGTCTAACGGCAGCTTCGCAGCATACCACTTCAACGATCACAACTCGCCAGCGCACCTGCTACCCAGTACAGCACGCAACTGTGAAATCGTGACCTTCCGGAGCTGCTGGGGTCTCAGTTCTAAACAGCTGCTAAAAGTTTCCGCTCGCCGGCACAGTCCAGATGACGCCTTCGCCTGCGCGGCAGGGTGTCGCCAGGACACGTCCAGTTGGGCAGTCGATTAAACGAAGGGTGCAGTCTTTGGGAAGGCTCCGCGTCGTTCCGCCGCAGCGCAGGTCCCGGGCTCACACGGGAAGCGCGTTAGCGAGACCTGCGCGTCGGCCCAAGCGGCCAAGCGCCAGGCGCAGCGCGGTGCCGCCGCCCCAGGGTAGCAGGCTGGCCAGCAGGGCCAGCAGCGAGGCCACCTGCGCGCAGGCGCCCAGCGCCGTGAGCGCCGTACTGCGCAAACCCAGCGCCGCGTACAGCGTGGCTCCCAGCGCGACCACGTAGACGAGCGCCGGCTTCGACGGCGTCTCCTCGCACCGCAGCAAACGGCCGCACGCCGCGCCGCCCCGCAGCAGCGCGCCGCCAGCGAGAGCCAGCGCCGAGCCCAACGACCAGAGCAGCACGAATTTGCGCGCGCGCAGCAGCAGGACCGGTGCGTAGAGCGCCGCCAGGCCGAAGCAGAGCGCGGCCAGGAGCAGACAGACTCCGCCGGCCGCCAGCTGCTGGCCGCGCGTCACGGTCGGCAAGCACGCCGGGCTCGCCGCCGCCGGCTCCTTGGGGCTCCGCGTCCAAGTCCACCGCAGGCCCGCGCGGCCAAACCACGCCCCCGCCTGTCGGGCCCCGGCCGCGGACTCCTCGCCGGTCCCCGAAGCGAGCAGCGGCTCCGCATCCGCAGGGCTGCCTTTGCCCTGAGCCAGGTAGTCCTGCAGCTGGCGGTGGAGGTCCGCCATCTCCGACCCGACGGCGGTGGAGGGGAGGGCTGTCGCGCTTCCGGCCTTCCTCGGTCGCGGCCCGAGCGGCTGGGCCCTCCTGCGGCGAACGGGCGACTCGGCGGAAGGGGCGGGGCCTGCGGCGCGCGCGACGGTGCCGAGGCGGTGACTCCTCCGCAGACCTGAGCAGCCTCGCGGTTGGGCCCCGCCGATCCCTTGCCGCGGCCTCTTTTCCAGCGCCTGACCCCGTTCTTTGGATTTTAGCTGCTGGATGAGACCTGTCCGCGTACGAAGTTCGCTGGAGGTGGTTGTGGCCTTAAAAAAGCACGCAGAGGCACAGAGGATCCTCTGGAAGTGCCCTGTCTTGGCCGTCGATGGCTACATACCGTGCTATGGTTTTGCAAGGTGGAGGAATCTGTGTAAAGGGTACGCGGGATCTCTGCTGTTTCTTACAGCTGCAGGCAAATCTTGTTACTTCAAAATAAAGTTTTTAAAACGTTTAAACATACAGAGCTTCCTTGATTTCCTTGGGAACCAGGTCACAGAGTTGATAAGGGAGGGTTAGCACCCACTCCGACCTACCTGCTTGTTTTCTGGTCTTGGCTCGGACCAGTGGCCTGGCAATGTCCCTGACTTCTCTGCAACCTGCTTCCAGGATGTGGTGGTGCTCCGTATGTCTGGTTTGCCCTGTCCGGTGCCGCAGCCATAGCTCTTGAACCTCTGTCTACGTTGCTTGCATTCCAGCCAATTTTAATACCTGTTGAGCCTTCTTTTAAATTGCAGTGTACTTTCTGTGTTCACCTTTTCCAAGTTGTGACAGTATTTTTTTTTTTTTTTTGAGAGAGAGAATCAATTTTATCTAGTTTTTCATGTGGCTTTTGTTGCTCGGACACTTGGTTGTGTACGTGGTGCTGGGGTTTGAACCCACGTCCTTGCGCATGCCAGGCAAGCGCTGGAACCGCTCCAGCCCCAGGACAGTATTTGTTCACAGCGGTGCAAGCACCCTCTTGGGTACAGCCTCTCTCATCATTCTTTTCCTAAGACCTGACAAGTATGCTACAAGGATACAACATGTGGAATAAACGGACACAGCTGTCAATTTCAGCGCAAGTGAATGTGCCTCAAAGGCTTTATAGATGCATCCTGAAGCCATGATTGAAAAACCCAACCTAACGTCTTGATGTTTTAAATGACTTGTGGATTTGAGACGTGATGCATGGAGGCCCTTTGTGTAAGTGCGCAGGGAAGGTGTGCAGCAGATCAGTGGCTTATTTGCTCCCCAAGACCATTCCTCCCCTGCCCTCCTTGTGTTGGGGTTGAGGTATAATGCTGACCTCAACAGGCTGACTTTTTTTTTTTTTTTTTAAAGAGAGAGGGACAGTGAGAGAGGCAGAGAAAGAGAGAAACAACTTTATTTAGTTTTTCACATGGCTTTAGTTGCTCCAACACTTAGTTGTGTAGGTGGTGCTGGGGTTTGAACCTGGGTCCTCGTGCTTGCCAGGCAAGTGCCGAAACCGCTGAGCCACGCTCCAGCCCCGCAGGCTGACTTTTCATACCTCTCTGTCCCGTGGCTTCCAGCTGGAGGCGCTGGTGGATGAATCCAGGGTATGTTTCCTTTCACTGATTCTTTGCTTCCACAGCACCCCTTACTACCTTGGTTTCCCTGGGCAACTCCAGCCAAGGGGCAATAACACTTCTTTGTCCTGGCCCCAGATAGATGTAGTGTTGTTTTTGTTTTGTTTTATTTTTAAGAGAGAGGGACAGAGAAAGAGAATCAATTTTTATGTTAGGTTTTCACGTGACCTTGGTTGCTCTGAGACTGTGTATGTGGTGCTGGGGTTCGAACTTGTGTGCTGGTAAAGTCAGGCAAGCACTGTTAACCACTGAGCCGCTGCTCCAGCCTCCTAGATGTAGTGTTAATGGCTTTCTGCTGTTTGGATTCTCTGTCTTAGCCTGTGTAAACAGTTACCCCCATTACATCTCTATTTTCCTGATAGATAACCTTTTTTTTTTTTTCTTCCAAAATACATCCTAATTTGTTACCTCACTTGATAAGAGTGACATCTTGGGGCTGGAGTGTGGCTCAGCGGTTGGAGCAGTTGCCTGGCATGCGCAAAGACCAGGGTTCAAGCCCCAGCACCACATGTACAACTAAGTGTTGGAGAAACAAAGGCCACATGAGAAACTAAATAAAATAGATTCTGTCTCTCTGCCCCCCCCACTTAAAAATTGATAATCCTGATCACTTATTGTGAGCTAAAACATCGGGATGGCTACTATGAGAAAACAAGAATAGTGCTGGCAAGGATGTGGGAAATTTTGAACCCTTGTGCATTGTTGGTGGGAAAGTAAAACGCTACTGCCACTGTGGAAAATAGTATGGCAGTTCCTCAAAAAGGAAGAAGAAGTATAATTACTATATGATCTAGCAATTGCCCTCCAGCCATATTCTCAGAAGAATTGAAAACAGAGTCCCAAAGAGATATCTGCATACCCTTACGCATAGCTTCATTCACAGTAGCCCAAATGTGGAAGCAACCCAAGTGTCCATCAATAGATGGGTAGATAAAATGCATACTCACATAATGGAATATTATTCAGCCTTCAAGAGGAAGTTCTCACACAGCTTCAACAGAGATGAACTTTGAGGACATTATTGTGCTAAGTGAAATAAACCAGTCATAAAAAGACAAATATTGTATGTTTCACTTAGTCAAATTCATATAGGTAGAAAGTAGAACGAAAGGTACATAAATGATATTAGCTAATCATTTATCCATCTATGAGATGGAAAAGGCAGAATAAATTCTCATTTTATACATGATGGAAACTGAAATGCTTAGAAGTCAAATAACATACATCCAGACAATTGGTGGTACAACAAGAGTATAGGTTGTGATTTATGGTTTTTAACCTGGTAAGCTCTGTTACATAGAGGCCCTCCCTGGGAATAGTACTTAAGAAACTTCAGGCTTCAGAAATTTTCTCTGGTTTGGTTGCTACACTGGTAGAAGGTCATAATATAGCCCTCTCTCCATGGCACCCTTGCCTCCAGCCACTGCAGTAAAATTCGTTGTCATCAGCACCTGTCTCTGCTCTCATTCTCTCTTGAAACCTTCCACCGTGCCGGCAGAAGTGTTGGTGGTAGAGGCTGGAGCAGTGTCTCAGCAGTTTCAGCGCTTGCCTTACGTGTGCAGGGACACAGGTTCAAACCCCAGCATTGTGTACACAACAATGTTGGAGCAACGAAAGCCAAATGAAAAACCATATAAAAATTGATTCTCTCTCTCTCTCTCTCTCTCTCTCTCACACACTCTCTCTCACTGGCCCTCTCACCCAAAAAAAGCTGGAGCAGTGGCTCAGCAGTTACAGTGCATGCCTGGTATGCACAAGGACATGGGTTCAAACCCCAGCACTAGGTACACAACAAAGTGTCAGAGCAATGAAGGCCACGTGAAAAACTAAATAAAATGGATTCTCTCTCACTGTCCCTCTCTCTCTTAAAAAAAAAAAAAGTGTTGGTGATGAAGTCCAGTGTCAGCTTCAGTCCTCTTTAAACCCCCAACGGTGCTCCACTGAAACTAGCACCTGGCTTGTAGGACAGCTCTGCCTACCTGCTGCTCCATCTCCATGTCCTCTGTTCTTTCTTCTGACCCCTCAAATGTGTCATCCCTGAGGTATCTCTTCTTTCTTTCTTTCTTTCTTTTAAATATCAATTTTATTTAGTTTTTCATGTGGCCTCAGTTGCTCCAACATTTTGTTGTGTACATGGTGCTGGGGTTTGAACTCGCGTCCTGGCACTTGCCAGGCAAACACCTTGACTGCTGAGCCACCACTCCAGCCCTCTCTTCTTTCTTGATGTTTTTTTCCTCACCCTCCCCTCACTTCTCCAAGGATGCATCATAGATACCTTGAAATGACATGTGAGCCCAGTACAGTGGGGCAAGCTGGTAATCCCAGCAGCTCAGGGGACTGAGGCATAAGGATCACAAGTTTGAGGCCATCCTCATCAATTTAGCAAGACCCTGTCTCAAAAAAGGCTGCAGATGTAGCTTGATGGTAGAGTGCTCCTGGGTTCCATCCCCAGTACTCCCCCTCCAACAACAAAAAAAAAAAAAAAGAGAAAAGAAAACATGCTTGACATGTAAACCAAACGCCTTATTCCCAAGTTCTTCACCCCGCAAAGCCTGTAACCACCCACTTCTTCCTCATCTCCGTATATCACACCCCATCTGCAAATACCGACAGCTCTATGTTGGGGAAAACCTACAGTGCCAGATTGCTTCTCCTCCTCCATGGATGACTACATCCAAGTCCCCACCAGCACTCACCTGGACCCCGCCACAGTGTCCCTAAACAATTCCATTCCTCTCTTATGGCTGTTCACACAAGTGCCAGAGGGATCCTTCCCCTTGTAAGTCAGATCAGTCAGCCTCCAGTGCCCTCTGCCTCAGTCACAGAAGCAGCTCAGAGTATGCCCTGCTCTATGGCTTTGCAGTGGAGGGCCCCTGCTGGTCTGAGCCCCGTCCACCCTGGCTCTGTGCTCACTGCCTCCGTACAGTCTCACCTCCGGGTCATCCCTTGTGGGTTCATGGCATAGGGGTCCCTCGTGCACTAACTGGTGATATTGCCAATTGAATGTCTTTTGTTTAGGGTTTGTTTTTTTCTATTTTCATGGTGATGGGATCAAACTTAGGACCTTGAACACACCCGGCAAGGGCTGTACCACTCAGCCACACCCCTCTCAGACCTTTTGATTTTTTTTTTTTTTAAGAGCCAGTCTCACTAAGTTGCTGGTCTCAAACTTGGAATCCTCCTTCCCCAGCCTTGCAAGTAGCTGGAACAACAGGTGTACACCACCATACCCAGCTTTTTTAGGTTTTTAAAAATAATACCTAACTGCTTGTGGATATAAGAAGAGAACCTTCAGATAAATGAAACAAAGCACAGAATGTTGTGTGGATTAGGCAGCTCTCAGAACCAGAACGTGTTAGGAAGACTCCGGACCCGCCGCATGGTTGAATGACATTTGTAGACAATGAAAGGGAAGTGACGTGCAGAAAACGGCAGTGAGGTACAAAGACACGCTGCTTATTCAGGTTTAGTATTTGTCTTAATGGAACGTGAACAGCTGACTACCTGTGATCGGCTGAGGTTCCCATACTTGTCCTAAAGGCAGATTCCCAGGTTAGATTTCAGTGTATTCCCACACTGAGTTAGATTGCTTTCTCTAAGGAATTGAGTACGAGCACATAGGCTTTCTCAGGCCACATGCAGTCCGCTTCAGCACAGTGTGCAGTCCCGGAGAGTCTGCCTCCCAGTTCCCAGCACCGTCTTCATCGCCTTGGCTCGTCTGGCTCACGTTGAGTGGGTTCCGCACAGGCCTTGTAGCAAGGGAGATCCCATTTGCATAGAGGTCTCAGCAGTGGACCTGGACTGACCCTCATGACCTTCCTCAGGCAGGGTGGTGCAAGAGTCCCATTCTGGGATGGGGAGGTGGCTCAGCGGTAAAGTGCTTGCCTGGCATGCGCAAGGACCAGGGTTCAAACCCCAGCACCATGTACACAACTGTCAGAAAAACAAAAATTAGGGGCTGGAGTGGTGGCTCCGTGGTTGCCCAGCATGCTCAAGTACACAGGTTCAAACCCCAGCACCCACGTACACAACTAAGTGTCAGAACAACGAAAGCCATATGAAAAACTCAATAAAACTTGATTCTCTCTCTCTCTCTTTCTCACTGTCCTTCTCTCTTTAAAAAAAAGAAAGAAAACCAAAAGTTAAAAAGAAATAAATGAAAATTGACTCTTTCCTTTCAATAAATACGTAAATAAATGCAAAAAAGTACCAGATTTAAAATTTTTTTTTAGAGAGCGACAGTAAGACAGAATAAATTTTATTTAGTTTTTCATCTGGTTTTCTTTGCTCTGACATCAGCTGTATATGTGGTTCTGGAGTTAGAACCTGGGTCCTCATGCATGCCAGGCAAGTGCCATAACCACTGAGCCACAGCTCCAGCCCTAACCTTTTCTTTTCTTTTCTTTTTTTTTAAGAGAGGGATAGTAAGAGAGACAGAGAGAGAATCAATTTTATTTAGTTTTTCATGTGGTGTGGCTTTTGTTGCTCTGACACTTCACCATGTACATGGTGCTGGGGTTTGAACCCACATTCTCGTGCATGCTGAGCCATTGTAGCCGCTGAGCCACCACTCCAGCCCCTAGATTTAACCTTAAAAAAAAAAAAAAGAGTCACCATCCTAAGGGCAACAGCTCCAGATATGCACTGACCAATTTGGTAACCTCTGGCCACTTGACAACTGAGCATGGAAAGGTGGCGGGTGCAACTAAGCAACTTAATTTTTAATTGTGATTCATTATTGATACTGAGTTATATTTTTAAAAATGTATGCATACTCATGTCATAATTTTTAATAATGTATAATTTATAATTCTCTTTATAATTATACTAGATTAATAATAGCCACATGTGGCTGAGGGCTCCTGTATTGGGGAGTCTCTCTCTGTGTCTCTTCAGTGAGGCTTGTTTGGAGACTCCTCTAGTGCCAATTCTGGGCTGGTAAGAGTTGATTCCAATAACTGAGAATTTATATATTGTCTTTAGGTAGAAAACTGTGAAGAGAGACAGACTCAGAGCACACAGGAGCGCGCTATTCCACCATCTGGAGCATCCTATTTTGCCTACCCCTTCCTCCCTCAGGAAGGAAGCAGGACCTACTGCGCATGCTCAACACAGGCTCTGTTGCTCTACCCCATCTCATCTTAATTGTCTTTACTTCAAAAATATTTATCAGCAAGGACTATTTTGAGGTGATATGTTCTGGCTTCCTTTAGGGACACATGACACCTTTAGTTTCTGAGTCTAGGGCTCCTGGTGGGAACTGGTGAAGTTCCCACCTGGGCAGAGCTCATGCTGGTTCCCCACAGGGGGCGCTGGAAAGCAGCCGGATCCCAGGACCCAGGGTGAAACCTGCGTATGTTCAGGGGCTCTGCTGACTCTTGGGCACTGTTTTAATCCTGGCCCTTCTACTGCGATGCCTCCTTAAACTTACTGGGGAAACTGAGGGTGTCACAGGAAAGCAGGGAGCTGAAACCACAAACTTCGGTTCTTGTGTTCCCACCAAAGAACATTTAAAGTCAGACACAGGCAACCTGCAGCCACCTAGGGCTCACCCTACGTCCAGGGCTGCTCTAGGTCAAAGAAAAACCAAGCCAAGGGCGTGCCTGTCTGCGCTGAGCCAAGGGCAGGCCTCTGCGCCCTGCAGCTTGCGTGGGGACCTCAGGGTCGCAGCTCCAGGTTCCTCTGGCTGCAGCCCAGCGAGGGCGCACAGCCGCTGCGGGTGGCTGCTGTGGGCATTGATCTCACTGCGCTTCCTTTCAAGCTCCAGGTCGCAGGGTGCCAGAGCGCCTCTGGAGCGCATTACCGGCCCCAGGCGGGAAATGCCATCCCTTGGCCTGGGGTTGCTTTGCGCGCCCAGGATGCTGGGGGTTCGGGAGCGCATCTCCAAGGGGTCACACCTGCGAGGCGGTGCCGCCCACCGGGCCCCATGCACCGGGGTTGGGCGAGCTTGCTGAGGGGCCGGAGCAGACAGACTAGCAGAGGCTGCCCAGCTGCGGCCCTGAGCCTCTGCGGCCAGGTAGGCAGAGCCGGGCTCACCTCGACCAGGCTGGACAAAGCCCTGCCTCCCAAGCCAGGAATGCGGGGCCGTGGCCGGCGGCGGGGCATGCTTTTGTGTTTCTAGAATTTTCTAAGGCAGTAGATTGACTGTGTTATTTCAGAGCGACAAATTCCATCTGATTCTGTAATCTGCTGTGTAATCCCAGTGCTCAGGGAGGCTGAGGCAGGAGGATTCCAAGCTCTTGCTAGATTGCTTCTGCCACACCCGCTGCAATCTCTGGCTGCATTATTGCACAATTAATGGTTACATGAAATCCCAGAGTTTTTCTTCACCATGGTGGAAACAGGAAATAGATGCACTTTTTATTCCTTGGTTGTTTTTGGTGACTTCTTTTTTCTTTTTCTTTTTCTTTTTCTTTTCTTTTTCTTCTTTTATTGGTATCAAGGATTGAATCCAGAGACACTTCCTATCCCATTTTACTTTTCAATTGGAGATAGGGTCTCTAAATTGCTTAGAACCTCCCTATGTAACTGAGGTTGGCTTCGAATTTCTAATCCTCCTGCCTCGGTCTCCTGAGCTGCTGGGATTACAGGCGTGGGCTACCATGCCTGGCTTTACTTTATTTTCATAATTGGAAATACTATCCAATTTTTTTCCCTAAAACTTTTTAACTTTAAATTTTTTATATAAAACTTTTTTAGAGCTTAGCATCTTATTCTAGAGTTGAAAATATATTTAGAATATTTTGCCTTATATTTATTTTTTAATTAAGAAATGTAGTTATTGTACAATAAAAAATGCATCCAAAGTAATAATATGATCTGTATATATTCTTAAATTAGATTTACCCCCTAGATTCTGCCTATTCTCCCACCCTTTTCCCTCCCCCACCCCCTCCTTCCTGATACATCTCTGTAAATGCTCTAGGTTATGTGTTAGTACACCTTTGCTGGGTCTAATACATGAGGTGGATCACCTGTCACACAGGCCTGGGTCTATCTCCAGCCTCCACAGATGAGTGAAGACATCTTTGACTCTCTGGGTTAGGATAATTTGACTCAACATGATTTCTTCCTTCACCATTCATTTACTTTCAAAGGCTGCAATATCATTGTTTCTAATTGCTGAGTAGAACTCTATGGTATGTAAGTACCACAGTTTTTGGATCCATTCATCCAGTGAGGGGCATCTGGGTTGGTCCCATAATTTAGCTATTGTAAATTGAGCTGCTATGAACATGGATTTTGCTGTGTCGCTGTAATGTGCTGACTCTAAATCCCCTCGAAAAATACCCAGGAGAGGAATAGCAGGATCATATGGTGGGTTCATCCCTAATTTTGTTTTTATTTTTATTTTGCCTTATATTTAAAGATGGATTTTTTATTTAAATTAGAATATTTGCAGGGTTAGAGCAGTGGCTCAGCAGTTGCAGTGCCTGCCTGGCATGCACAAGGACCCAGGTTCGAACCCTAGCACCACATACACAACTAATTGTGGGGGAAGTGAAAACCAGATGAAAAACTAAAATTGATTCCCTGTCTCTCTCTCTCTCTGTCCCTCTCTAAATATATATATATATATATATAAATATTTGCTTTCTCAACCCACAGTTACCCCATCTACATGTCAGTGTCCTGGAAATCATGAGAGTGATTCCCAGAATCTTTGTTGTTTGTTTTCCAGTGCTGGGGATCAAACTTGGGGCCTCATACCTGCTTTGCTAGTACTCTACCACTGAGCTACACCCCAGCCTTTCGAGAGCTTTCTGAGTCATATAAAGGAGGAATCAACTATATATCAACTATATAACCTCCCAGTGATAAAAGTATTATTTTCTCAACTTTGTAGGTGTTGACTATTGCATTAAACAGCTTTCCACTGCTATGACAAAATTCCTAAGACAATCAACGTGGAGGGAAGGTTTGTTTTAACTCGCAGTGTCATAGGTTCCAGTTCATGGCCATGTGGCCCTGTTGCTTAGGGAACACATGTCAGAAGAGGTCTGCTTACCTCCTGATAGCACGAAAAGGGCGGGGCTCCCAATATCCCTGTTACCTGCCTGCTCCCACTGATCGAACTTCATCCCACTGGGCCCCACCTCCTAATAGCACCACAGGCTGGGGACCAAGCCATTAACACATGTACCTTTCAGGGACAGTTCAGATCTGAACTATAACAATCACCCAAGTGTTATTTGAGTCCTGTGTCTCTGAGAATCAGTGACAGAAGTCCCCCACACCATCATATGCTGTAACAGGACCACTCTGCTCTCCCATATTTTGAGACAGAACCACCTCCTACCCTTCATCCCTCACAACCCATTGTCCATTTGCCTCTGTAAAACCCCAGTTTTGAGATGTTCCTCATTAAAGAACATTCTCCATATTGCTGTAGCCTGAATAAAGCTACCTCCTTTATTGTTGGTGCATTTTTGTCTTTGATAAAAATATAGGGTCCATACTTGAGCTTGGATCCCTGTTCTGTCCTGACCACTGGGACCAAAGGTGTGCCCCACTCCTGGCCCATTTGAACACTTTCTGAGTGTGCACTCTTGGCTTCATGGTCTGACCCATTTGGATTATAGAGATCTTGTCTCTGTTGGACAGTGGGTTTGATGCTCATCTACAAATTGGAATGGCTCCTGCTACTTTGCCCATACTATCAATTCTTACCAAACTTTTAATTCTTTCAGTTTCCATCAATAGCTGGTTATAAACATCCAAAAGAACACTTCCAATTGTTCTCCCTCTCAGCTGACGTGAGCCAAAAAACAAAAGCCTGACCCTGGGACTCTGGGTCACTTGGATCTTTCTCCCTAGACCTGGAGAAGCCCTGGGAAGGAACACCTGCAGTGAACCCTGGATTCTCCACCCCAGCAGAGCTGTGTTTTTCCCAGGCCTGGATGAGCAGGCAGAAGCCTTGGGTCGTGTGTGCCTCAGGTGGAAGGTAACTAAGATGGTGATAATCACACTCTGAACACCGACTTCAGGGAACGCTGGGCGTGTTGGTGCTAATTACCAGCTTTCCTTACTGACCTCTTGGAACCTGCTGAACTGGACCCTTCCACGGTTCAACTCCTGGCTTTTTATTTTGATAGAATCTTTTATCTGAACATCCCCCCTTTTTTCTTTTCCATTTTGGGCAACACTCTTTTAAGATGTCTGATCTTCCAACAGCTTACCTGATTATACAGGTGATGTGGGATTTTTGAGATGAGGCCGGATTCTCTGCTCCCGCTGGCAAATGAAATCTGGGCTGCTACAGATTCCAGCAGCCAAAATACCCCGCTTCTAGTGTTTGCAGCTATTCCCAGCTAAAACTGGGAATTTGGGCTGCCTGCAGGTTTCTGAGGCCGAAATAGTGTTAGCAGCTCTCCAGCTAAAAGCTGGGTGTTGCAGCTCTTGGTGTGGTGGAAATTCACCCTGGGAATTCAACGCCAATCTTCTGGGTTCTTGTCTCACGAATTTGAAGAATGAAATCCACGGACAACCACGGAAGGAGGAGTAAAAGGAGTAGGATTTATTTAGGAAGAAGAGCAGAGACTCCGCAAGGCAGAGGGGCACCTGGAAGCAGGACACCGTCTAATGGAGGTCAGACCAGGGGTTATATTGATTTGGGGTGTGAGCATAATTAACATTTATGCAAAGCAGGCATTGAGAAATGCATCTACATCATTGGTTGAAATCTATGCAAAACAGGCATTGAAACTTGGTACCAAAGTCATTGGTTAAAATCTATGCAAGACAGATAGCAATTCTTTCCAAGTTCCCATCTGTGTCCACCCCCATTTCTTAGTTTTCCCACCTCTGGGACAAAGGAGTTGCTCCCACAGGTGAGCCTCATGGTCATTTGCATACGAGGGCCCTGAGTATCCCCTGTCAATCACTCTATACCTGCTAGCTCTTAGAGGGGGCCCTTTGTCCTGACTACCTGGCCATTTCACCCTCTCTCCTAAAACTGTTTCACAGGCGCAATGCCAGCAAGCCTTCCTGAGATTCTGTTTTTAGTCCCTGCATCACCCATGTAGGGGGGTTGTCAGTGATGACTAATAGTTAAGGGGAATGAGCACATTGAATGTTATTTGAGCCCTAGACTCCTAGAAAGCAGTGATGGTTGAGAAATCCCTCACTTGTCTTTGTTTGTTTCCTGTTGCTATAATAGAATACCTAAGACTGGGTAGTTTATAAAGAACAGAGGTTTGTTTTAGATCATAGTTCCAAAGGCTGGGAGGTCCAAGACCATGATGTGAGCATCTGCTCAGCTTTTTTGGCAAGGGCCCCATGGTGTGATGTGAAAGGCCAAGCAGTGCCTACAAAGAGAATGGGGACAAATTGAACTGGCTGCTTTATAGCAACCCTGTCTCATGATAACCAGCCCAGTCTTGCAGGAAGTACATCATTCCCTTCAGAAGGAAGGACCCCTCAATCTAATGACCCAAACACCTATTTTTTTCTTTTTTGTGGTACTGCAGATGAAACCCAGGATGTAATGTATGCTAGGCAAGCACTCTTCCATTTAGCTACATCCCCACCCATTTTCATTTTATTTTGAGCCAGGGTCTTATTAGGTTGCCAAGGCTGGCCTTGAACCTGTGATCCTCCTTACTCAGCCTCCCAAGCAGCTGGGATTAAAGGTGTGTACCACTACCCGGGGTTCAAACACCTTATTTTTTTTTTCTCAAGCACCTCTTTATTTTATTTTTTTAAAGAGTTGGGAGAGAGAAAGAATCAATTTTATTTTATTTATTTTTTCATCTGGGCTTTGCTTCTCTGACACTTAGTTGTGTGGTTTGATCTTGGGTCCTCACGCATGGCAGGCAAATGCTCCAATTGCTGAGCCACTGCTCCAGCTCCTCAAACACCTCTTATCAGCCCACAACCTCTCAATCCATTACACTGGCAATTAAATTTCCACGTGAGTTTTGACAGGGACAGATCCTATCCAAACTATAGGAGCTGGTTATGTCTTGGAGCTGGTGAACTAGGAAGGACTACGCTGTTCTTGCAGACAGGACCCGCCTCCACCCTTTATCAAGACACTTGCTGGCTGGCACAGGCAAAGCCCCTGGCCCCTTCTCTCCTGACATCCTTTATTTGTGAACCTTCTCTCCACTGAAGTAGAGAGAGTATAATCATCTAATTGTCCAGTCCCTTCTGTTTCAATGTTAACAATTTAGTTTATTGTTATCTAATACAAGATAACATTTTCAAATAATATTCTGCCAGGTAAATTGCAATATCACTTTAAGGCCAATAATTCAGAACTTAAAAAAAAAAAAAGAAATTGATTTAAATAATGTGAGAAAGAAAAATCAGTTTTTCACATCTTTTAGACTTAGGGATGATGAAATTGCTAGAACCTCTTACAGTGTGCATTATCAGATAGCATTTGTTGGAGAGGTACAGACAGAAGCTGAGAGGCCAGTAGAGCCTCATATATCCTCAGCAGTAAGCCTACCTCTAGTCGCAGAGGGAGGGGTACTGTAGATTTTTTCCCTAAAAATAAACAAACAACAACAACAACGAAACCACCACTTAAGTGGAGAAAACTATTAGAAAATAAATATCTGGAAATTGTCTTAAGGTTATATAGCAAGTGGAGAAACATCACTCAAGAAAATCTGTTAAGGGCTGGAGCGGTGGCTTAGTGGTTACAGCGCTTGCCTGGCATGTGCGAGTACACGGGTTCAAACCCCAGCACCACGTACAAAAAAAAGAAAGAAAGAAAATTTGCTAGGTTTCAGTGTGAAATGTGTGCTGCATGAGCCACAATTCACTCCCTAGATTGCCAGCTCCACCTTATAGAAACTATAACAAGTGCTCTACTTGGTGCAAGAAGAGGAGAGCTCAGCTCTACTCCCAGAGCCCCAGGCAGGGCAGAAGCTCTCCTGTGGGCGAGCGGGCTGAGAATAATGACACTCCAGTCCCTACCCCCTCCCACGGTAGCTTTCATCCCAAGTGGGCTGAGCCAAGGAGACCATGAACTACCCACACCCCAGTGCCCACTTTAGAGCAGAAGCGTCATTCTGGGATAAGCTGGTCACTGTCCCCAACTTCAGGCCTTTGCAGTGGCATGGAGATTCTAGCCAGGGGAGAGACATGTCATAAGGATGAAGAGCTCCCATCTCTGCCTGAGCGGACTTAAACTTTGGAAGAGAGGGTAGAAAATTCCATGCCTAAAGGGGTTGTTGAAAATTATGGATTTTTTTTAAAGAGAAAGAAAAGGACAGAGAGAGATAGAGAAAGAGAGAGACAGAGGGAATCAATTTTTATTGAGTTTTTCACATGGCTTTCATTGCTCTGACACTTAGTTGTGTACATGGGTGCTGGAGTTTGAACCAGGGTACTTGCACATGTTGGGCAAGCGCCGTAACCACTGAGCCACCATTCCAGCCCAATTAAGGATATTTTGTTAAGATAAATTAAAACAGTGCTATTGAGGCAGAAAAAGTTAGGCAGTGTAGGCAGAACAATGTGGGTTGATAAGGAGAAAATTAACTGATGGTCCTCTTTCCTGAGAGGGCAAAGACATCCCCCAATGCTAATGAGGGTCTGACAAGATAGGCCCAGATGCAGACACTCCCTGCCACTAAGGAAGGATCCACATTCTTTCTATTGGCACTTAAGGCATGGACCAAAGACTGGACCAGAATTCCCTGCGCCTGTGTCCTAGGTACAGGGGCAGGGAAGCAGTGACCAATCTAGGTGAGGACGTCATATAAAAAGGGCAAACTTCACTGCCTCATCGACTCTGTCCCCTTCCCTCACTCTGGGAGAAGTCTGCCCTTTTCCCTGTGCTTTACTTTCTATAATAAAATTTGTCTACTACGCTTGCCTCGGTTTCATTCTTCGACTCCGAGAGGACACAAACCTGACATCCACATCACCGACATCACTATTAAGTTCCATAATGCCAGTAGCAACAAGCAGAATGGCTTAGAAGAATCAGAAAGGTAACAGAGTTGAGCAAGAGAAAGAGACAGCCCAGAGATCCCTCCAGCATCACAGGAAGTCTGTACACAAGCATTAGGCTTCACCTACTCAGAAGCAGTCGCAGCAAGATGCGGGGCAGACTTGGAGACATTTCCTGGGCTGCATGGAGACCCATCCGCGCAGGGAAGAAGCCCACGGGCACAGGGCGCTTAAGCACATTCTCCAACCAAACACTGGTTGAACAATAATCCAGGCTTTAAAATAAAATCATACGCAACCCTGGGAGTCTGGAAGACTGTGCAGATGCCCAAGATGACATTGGTAGGAGTGATCAGATGGGGGAAATCCAAGCTGTTAGACTCTGCCTGAACATTCGGCACAAGAAAAATGTCCAGAGTGGACAGAGACATAGTGTAGTACACAGAGCAAGCTTCCAAAATGCAAGTTACACAGTGAAGCAACTTAGCCTGAGCCCCAGCTCCTTCATTGTACCAAAATAACTCACAGAAGATTAGCAGCTGTAAGACCTACCCAAAAATTCATACTAATGAAAAAAAACCACAAATGGGGGGACTCTTATCGTGTTAACCAAGTGGGACCTACCCGAAAATCCATACTAATGAGAAAATCCACAAGTGGGCATGGACCTCACAAAAAGAGGATAAAAACTGAGGCCTGCAACCAAGAAATCAGGAGACATACCCCACAATGGAAGCGTATTGACATTGGTCCTTACGCCCATTGCATGCCTCCTCTCCATCCCTTGCAACCCGCTTAACCTGCCATCAAACCCAGCAACTCTACTCCAGAGTCTGAAGCAGCTTGCTACGCTGAACCCAGCAACCTCGACTCCGTCTGGAGAGTGCCTGATCTCGGCTCCCTGGTGAGTGCCTGCCCTCAGCTCCCTGCAATTTGATCTCCACTCCTGGAGAGTGACTGGCCTGACCTGCCTGACGTCTCTGCGCGCATTCTACTGATAACCATGGACATCACACCGATGCTGGTGAGAGGACTATGAGCTTATTCTTCCTTACCTATTGCCTTGAGCTTATTGCATTAAGAATAGCCTATGAGTGGTGTGTAATTATTAGATTATACTATCTGTGTGCTGTGACTGAGTAAGATAAGAATGTAGGAGAGTGTGATTTGTAGTGTGACATCCCTTGAGAATTGTGATATTAATACCCTCAAGTGCTGTGTTAAATAAAGAATATTAGAACGGAACTTGTCTCATTGATCTGGCACTGAACATGCAATCTCTCAGAGAGAGTGGTCACCTGCAGGCGTAGATATCAGCACCCCAACTCGGGCCACACTCCCGACAGAAAAGAAACTAAGCACCCCAAACTGGCAGCAACATCCAAACTACACACATTAATGGTACGGGTAAAAAAAAAAAAATCTGACCACACAGACTTTGATGAATAAGTAGCTTAAACTGACCTAGAGTATGACAAAATCTGAGTGTGGACATCAGAAGTTATGCACTGCGGCGGACACAGACTTCACAGAACTAGTTCATAACACTAACCAAACAAAGAGATGAGAAAAGCAGCACCAATTCCCAGGGGATGGAGAGAATTAGTTTTCAGAGATGATACAGTAAAGTTTACAAAATGCCCAAAACTTTTAACAACAATAAGAACAACAACAAAAAAGTAAGGCATTCAAAAAAACAGAGAGTGTGACACACATATAAAAAATCAGCCAATCTAAACTACTTTTTAAAATTATAGTAATAAGGGTAGTAATTTTATTTTATTATTATTTTTTTCTTTTTTTAGTAGATGAACATGGAGTTACAGTTGAGAGGGAAACATTGTCAAACAATGAAGAACAAATGTATATATACTTAGGTATCCAGGGCTAATGCCATATCATGGATGACCAGCTTGGGTCCCCCCTGTTGCTCTTTCCCCCAGAAGAACTCCTGAGTTAAATGGATATCTCGTGGAGGGCAGAGATCTCCTTCTGAGATGATTCCCCCATATTCCCACCCTCCAGTCTCCTAGATATCCTTCCTAAGCCCTCCCCACAAACTACTTTTGAAGTGGCTCAGATGCTTGCATAAGCAGACAAATACCTGGAGGTTATCATTATAAACATTTTCTTTTTTTTTTAATAGAGAAAGACAGAGTTAATTTTTATTTTTCATCTGGTTTTTGTTTTTCCTCCACTTAGTTGTCTATGCGATGTTGGGGATCAAACCCAGGTCCTTGTGCATGCCAGGCAAGTGCTCCACTGCTGAGCCACCTCTCCAGCTCTTTTCTATTCTATTGTTTTTTAAGGGGGGGGGGCTGGAGCAATGGCTCAGCAGTGGTGCTTGCCTGTCATATGTGAGGACACATGTTCGAACCCCAGCACCACGTCAGAGCAAAGAACGCCACATGAAAAACTAAATAAAATTGATTCTCTCTTTCTCTCACTGTCTCTCTTTCTTAAAAAAAAATAAAGAGAGAGGGAGAGTGAGAGAGAGTCAATTTTATTTATATTTTCATCTGGCGAATGTTTTTCTGACATAGTTGTGTATGTGGTGTCGGGGTTCAAACCTGGATTCCTTGCACATGCCAGGCAAGTGCTCTACCACTGAGCTACCACTCCAGCCCTTTTCAATTAATTAAAGGAAGCCATACTGAATGAATCAAATAAAGGCTTAATGATAATGTCTCATCACATACAGAACATCAATAAAGACACTCCAAAATAAGGAAAATCTGAAAGAATTTATTGCTAGTAGGCCTAATTTATAAGAAATACCAAAGGAAGCTCTTCTTTAGAAAGCAAATCACACCAGATAGTAAATTTGAATCCACACAAAAAATAAAAGTGTTGGGGGCTGGAGTCATGGCTTAGTGATTGGAGCACTTGCCTGGCAAGTCCAAGGACCTAGGTTCAAACCCAGTACCACATACTCAACTAAGTATTGGAGAAATAAAAGGCAGATGAAAAAATAAATAAAACTTATTCTCTCTCTCTCTCTCTCTCATTCTCTTAAAAATATGTCGATAAACGTAGATAATTACAAAATATAGTATGGTTACATGTTTTTTCTCCTTTGTTATTTTAACTAATTTAAAAAGTAATTGCATACAAAAACATGTAGGTAATTTTATTTTGGGCTTCCCACGTTGAAAAGAGTAAAAGGAAGTGCTTAAAAAAAGTAAATTTTAGAAGAAACAACGTCTGAAAAGCTTATAAATTTGGTAAGAGACATAGAGATTCCAGAAACTGAGCAAACTCTAAATGGTATAAATTCACATCAAGATACCTCTAAGTCAAACTTCTGAAAACCGAAGGCAAAACATTCTTGAAAGCAATGGGAAAGAAAAAACACATATGGAAAAAAGCAATTTGAATGACAGCAGATTTCTCATCAGAGACCATGGAGGCCAGGAGAAGTGGCACAACATTTCCCAAGTGACAAAAGGAAGGTCAGTCCAGAATTGAATACCCAGTGATGTAGATCCTTCAGGAATAAAGGGGAAATCAAGACCATTCAATGAAAAAAAAAAACTGTAAAAAATTTGTCAGTAGATCTACCCTAAAAGAGTGGATGAAGAAAGCTCTCTAAAGAGAAAGGAAATGATGAAAGAAGAAACTTTGGAATGTTGGAAAGGATGAAAGAAATAAGCAATAATGCGAGCAAATACAATAGTCTTTCTCCTCTTGAGTTTTCTTAATTATATTTGATAATCGAAGCCAAAATTTTTTTCTTTTTCAATACTGGGGATTGAACCCAAGGATGCTGTACCACTGAGCTATATCCCCAGCTTTTTTTTTTTTTAAAGAGAGAGGGACAGTGAGAGAGACAGAGAAAGAGAGAAACAACTTTATTTAGTTTTTCACATGGCCTTAGTTGCTCCAACACTCAGTTGTGTACGTGGTGCTGGGGTTTGAACCCGGGTCCTAGTGCTTGCCAGGCAAGCGCCGAAACCGCTGAGCCACCTCCAGCCCCTATCTCCAGCTTTTTAATTAGACTAAAGACTCTCTTCCCAATGTCCAGTTATTACATCTCTCACAAAAACTTTTGAATGGAAAATAGTGAGGAGGAAGGGGCAAAGCTACATGACTGGCAGGGGTCAGGGTCCTCCTATTCCTGCTATGCTCAGGGTAGCTGGTCACTGGTCTGGCTTGTGAAGTTTTCCTTGGAGAGAAGCAGGAAACTAAAGGCCATCCATGGTGGAAGCATCTACAGTGAATGATCCTTAAGGCCTGCCCCCGTCGCGTAGGCCTAGGGGGTCTTATACTTTCGTAGTATGGATAAAGTAATGTTTGAGATTCTTTGATAAATGGAAGTACAATATGCACTGTACATTTAGCTCCTCACAAGAGTACAAAACTTAGCAAAAATGTTTAAAACAGCATGTCTTTAACAAATGTTTACTGAGCAACTATTTGGAATGGAGCCCTGATCTTGCTCCAGGAATGGAACTGGGAAGAAAGCAGGAGTCTGTTCTTGGGGAGTTTATATTCTGGTGTATAGAGTATTTATAGCTTGCAGGCAGATTATTTTAAACAACATGGCAATGCAATGTCACATCACTGTTTTAATATTCACATGCCTACTGTGTATCTAGCCCTCTTCTGGGCTCTGTGTTATGTAAAAGTAAACAGTCCCACCCTCAAGGGGTGTTAATATTTGACTGAAAAACACCCACCAGCTACGCTCATGCAAGTTGGATATACAGACTATGTACATAGTGCATGTGAATCCTGGCATCACTTTCCCCCAAAAGCGCAAAAACAGGGAGATCCCAGGGCACTGTATTCTCAGTTCAATGTAAATGGGGCCCAAAGCCACAGTACTAGGATGGCCCCGATGGGTAGGGAGGCCGTGAGAAACCACTGCTGTTGACATGAAGAAAACAAACATGAAATCTCAAACATAAAATGATCACAATCCAGTTCAAATAAATATGCACAGGTAAGACTGGAACCCAAGTGCGGTCAGCCCTCACTTTCGGGGTAAAGTAAGGGAATTTTTCTTTTATCTGGATATTTTCTAATACAATGGAAGTTTTACAGCAAAGACGATAGCATATTCATTTGAAATAAGATAAGTAATCCTGAGATTCCCCTCTTTGCAGGGAAAACAGTAATTGGCAAGAAGGCTTTTTAATAGCCGTTATTGGCTCATTCGGGTCATTTGTTACAGGGTGTCTTTTCACAGGGTGCTGTGGGGCTCCATCTCTGCGTAGGCCCATGCTGTGAACTTCAGGCTTCCTGGGGGCTCATGAGCTCGGGGCCACAGGAAAAGTTCATTTTAGCAGCTGTCTCTTTGCCAATCCTTCTGAATTCAGAGGGCAGCTGCTGTTGCTTTTGTTCTGCAGGCCTGTCCCCCCAGGGGAGGCCGGCCTTTCCTTCCTTCCTTGGCTTCCTCTGTCCTCACCTGACCCCAAGGTGCCTCCGGCCTCACCCTGGAGCTCTGGACCTTGAGCCAAACCTCCTGCCCTGGGAGAGGTGAGACTGGAGTGCGCTGGGTACTCTGTTGTGGCTGCACGCTCCCGGCTGCTGCCCAGTCCTCCATTGGCTGTGCCAAGCAGGCTGGGCAGCTTCTATTGTCCTCAGGGAAGTTACTGGAAGCAAGGAAGCTCTCAAGGAAGGAAGCACCCAAGGAGGGGGAGCAACATCTCAGTCACTGAGGTAGAGAAGCTGTGAAATGCTGGGGACTCCGGGGAGGTCTCTTCTACCAGCTGATCGCTGTCCCTCTGTCCCACCCCTGGATCTCCTGGCCATTCCCTTAGGCCCTCTAAGTGGCCATGCTAATGTTGCCACGTGGGGTAAATGAACAGCTCCAGGGTGACCTGCCCTTGTGGGTTAGCCTCAGACACCCTCCTCAGTCAGGGCATTAGGACGTTGGAGGCCCAGCTTACCTTGGTTGTACACTGGGTCTCCTCTGGGGAGGCCACATCTGGGGCTGGGGGATTAGAGGGAGACAGGCTGATCTTTAGTTGGGACAGAGGTTGGAGAAGCTCTGATGGAAGGGTAGATCAATTATCATATGAAAAGAAGCAAAACGCACCTTGGTTTATGGATGAGATATTCTTAGAGGCAATGAGAGATTGGGGCACCGTAGCTGAAGAACTCTGTGGTCTCTGCCCAAGTGGCTTCTTTGAGTGTGTGTGTGTTGCGGGGGGCAGGGATGGACTCAGGGTCTTGTGCACTCTACCACTGGTCTATAACCCCAGCCCCCAAGTGTTTCTTGTTGGAAGGTCAGGGTGCAAAACATGGCATTCTGAATGTCTACTGGGAGCACTTTCTCTTATTCAGAACCTGTGAATTGAATCATGTTTGTCCCAGAACCTAAGTAAGGGTGATGTGACATTTTCCTCTTCCACGTCCAAAGCCAAGGTCTTTGGGAAACTGTAAAGCTCCTTGACTCAACTCTACTCCTGAGTAGATCAGACTTTCAAGAAGGGCTCTGGGTCTGCCTTAGACTCAAAGAAACTGTGGGTCTCTTGTGCGTCCCTCATGTGTTGGCAAAATCAGCAAGTCATCATCCCACCTGTGTCTTAGCTGTAGCGCAGTCCCCAGAGAAGGGCACGTGGTACTGGTGAGACGGTTTGTCTAGCACTGGTTCTGACCAGCCTTTGGTTCTCAACACAGCAGGTGTCCAGCGGTTTGTATAGAGGTGGGTGTGGCACCCGCTAGTCACAGAGCCTCTCCAGGGAGAGGATTCCGCTGGAAAGGCCCTGGGGATTCTCACAGACCACGTCCCAGAATCCACTTAAGCTCCACAGGAACTGGTTATCTGATGTAAATTATGTGTTAATACTCAAGACAGGCTCAGTGTTTCAGCCAACCCCAGTGTCCGGTGGGTGAAATGTCTAAGCTAGATTCAGGGGAGAGACCTGGGATAGAAGAGCCGTCAGGGTGACCTCACAGTACATTACCACTGAGCTATGCCCTCAGCCCTTTTTACTTTTTTTTTTGAGACAAGGTCTCACTAAGTTGCCTCTGCTGGCCTGGAGCTTGCAATCCTCCTGCATCAGGCTCCTGCGTAGGTGTGCCACCATGCCTTGCCCAGGCCTAAGCCAAGCCAACTTTAAGCAGGCTTGACACCTTACTGCCTGCTGGGGGAGGTGTGCTCTGGTGCCTACTCAGGGAACCCACTGTGGTGGGACACCCTAAGACCTCCATAGGGATGCAAGGCCTTCTCTATTCCCCACATTCACATGGGGCAGGGTTCTGGTAACTGGTGAAAGAGACGCTTGAGGCACTTTGAGACCCCAGGTTCTCCTCATCCGATACTGGTGATTTCCCCTTCCTTGGTCCTCATGACCCCCACCCCTACAGCAGCCCTGGGCAGCACTGGGGTGGAGCTGGGAGAGGGAGAGGGACGGTGTAAGATAACTAGGGCCTCTGTCTGCCTTCACAGGGGTGCCCACTTCCCTTGAGCATCAGAGGCAGCAGGATCAGTGCATGAGGGGACCCTGTACTTCCACCGCCTTCTAAGGCAGCTCTTGTGGCACTTTGTGGCCCTGACTTGACCGTGGACATCTCAGATTCCATCTGTCCCTCTCTAAATCACTGCATCAAGTGTGTGATTCAAGTTTCTTTCTGAGCATCCCTTGGCCTCCACTCCACCAAACCCTGGTGGGGATACTGCCCCCTCCGGCTCCCAGCCCTAATGGCTGCCCACTTCTCTGCCTCCCTTCAGGGCAATTCTAAGATCCCCTGCCCACCCCATTCTGCCCTCCCACCATGGCCCCCACTCCAGGGAGCACAAAATGTAGACCACAGAAAGGGCTGCTCCTGAGGGTGGGCAGTGAGGGGGCCCTGCCTGCCCCTCTCCAGCTGGCCTGGTTGAAGGGTGCTCACTCTCACAGGCCTGCTCTGGATGCCAAACCCAGATCCCTCCCTGACCTCTCTGGTAGGGCAATGGCACGCTCCTCCCTGCAGCTCTTTCCCTCCACCTTCGGTGACACTGTGGGACCTACCACTCTCCTCCTTGCCATTCCTCCCCACCTGGCTACCCTGCTCAGCCCCTCTTGTGCTCCCTGGGACCTCTCATCTTTGGAGGGCTGGCACAGATTCCCTCAGGGGCTCCAGTGAGCTCCATGGTTTAAATTACCAAACCTTCCACATCTAAGCCAGATGCCAGATCTCTTGTCAGAGCTTTAGTTTCCCATGGTCCTTGTCCCTTGTCCTGCCGTCCCTGCCTCTTCCCTGAAATGCACAGTGGTCACTCAGCTGTAGTGGCTTAATTACAACTTCACCGCTCACAAACCTGCTCCCAATGTCCTACCACCACCAAAGTCCAGGAAAGCAAGGACATCTGCCAGTCATCTTCCACGCTGCCAGCCCTTGCTCCCCCCACACATAAGTCATAGACACATACACCTGACACCTACGCAGCACACCCTACTTGTCACGCCCACACAGACCACACTCACACCGGCCCTGCCCACACCCAAACCCTCAGCAAATCCTGTCAGTTGAAAAATAGACCCTGTATCTGACCCAGTTCCTAAAGCTGCCTGGCCCAAGGTTCAACCTAATATCTCCCAGATATGTGAAATAGCCTTTAATAGGATTGGGTCTGCGTCACTGCGTCCCTTATGCAACCACTGGAGAAGACTTTGCTTTGAATTCAACTTATAAAGATTGAATGCTCAGATGACCACCACCTAGATTCTCCCATTAATATCGTAATAGACTCCTTAATGCCTCTCTGTTCATTTATCCAATCTCTTTTTTTTTTCAGGGCTGAGGACCGAACTCAGGGTCTTGCGCGTGCTAGGCAAGCACTCTGCCACTGAGCTAAATCCTCAACCCCTTATCCAATCTCTTTACTCCCTCACCCACCCATCTTGATTTTTAACATTCATTTGCAAGTTATGGACACAGGCAGCATTTCACCTAAACATTTCAACAAGGACATCATTCACCAGAGCTCAATATTGTTTACTACTGTATCATGAGAGGTCAAATTTCCATACAACGTGTCATGGTTTGGATATGAGGTGTCCCCCAA
Organism: Aplodontia rufa; assembly: GCA_004027875.1. Lineage (NCBI taxonomy): Eukaryota > Metazoa > Chordata > Mammalia > Rodentia > Aplodontiidae > Aplodontia > Aplodontia rufa. The sequence goes on along the minus strand of PVKS010015037.1, from coordinate 10,437 downwards.
GAAACTCATCTGTTAATGCAGGAATGTTGAGAAGTGAAATTATTAGATTATGAGAGCTGTAACCTCATCAGCGATTAATGGATTAATATTTTGAATGGATTACCGGGTGGTAATCCTGTAGGCAGATGGGCAGGTGGGTGCGGCTGGATGGTGGGGTGCCTTAGGGATTTTATCTGGTCCTTGGCTCCTCCTGCTTCTCTCGCCTCTGCTTCTCGGCTGCCATGAGCTGACAGCTTCCCTCCTTGACTCTACTATACCCTTCTGTCATGATATTCTGCCCCTTCCCAGGCCCAGAGGAATGGAGGTGGCTGTCCATGGAGTGAACCTCTGAAATTGGAAACTCCATTTCAAAGTTCCTTTCTTAGTTCCTAAGAGAAGGAAAACAAACCTTTTTTTTCTTTTCTTTCTTTCTTTCTTTCTTTCTTTCTTTTTTAAAGAGAGAAGGACAGTGAGAGAGAGAGAGACAGAGAGAATCAATCTTTATTGAGTTTTTCACATGGCTTTTACTTTGATACTTAGCTGTATACATGGTGCTGGGGTTTGAACCCGTGTACTTGTGCATGCCAGGCAAGCGCTGTAACCGCCGAGCCACTGCTCCAACCCCCTCCTTTTTTTCTTTTAGAGAGACAGAAAGAGTGAGAGAGAGCATCAGTTTTATTTCCATCTGGCCTTTGTTTCTCCGACATTTAGTTGTGTATGTGGCACTGGGTTCAAACCTGGGTCTTCGTGCACAAAAGGCTAACTAACGAAATGGACAAATCTTAATCTTATATTCCACAAGTGTTGACAGATACATACACACCTTTGTGACCCACACCCTTATTAAGATCTAGCACATTATAAGGAAATGCCTTCAATGCCCCTTCCAGTCAATCTCCCTGGGCAGGCAGCGGCCATTCTGATTCTTTTCCATCACAGACCGGTTTTGCCTGTTTTAGAAGTTGATATGGATGGTGTAAGTGCTCTTTGTTCACTCAGAATGAAGATTTTGAGGTTCACCCTTGTAGTTGCTAGAATGTTGTGTCTACCTTTATTTTCAACCTCTCCAACGAAGCTGCCAGTTGCTGTGGTCCCTCGACCTCTCTCCTTTATTTCCCATGTCCCACCCACATCTCAGACACGCTTCTTTCTGATCTGAGCACCCCAAGCTCATTCCCATCTCAGGGCTGCTGCTCTTACTGTTCTTGCTGCCCAGACACTTCTCCTGCAGATGGTTGCAGGGCTGCTCTCTCCCTCATTCAAAGTTCAACTCAAATGTCACTTCATCAGAAGTCTTCCCCGACTCTACTCTCAAGCACCCCCACCCTGTCCTTTTCTATGCAAAGCTTATCCCTGTCTAAAATCCCGTTAGTGTATTTATTTGTTTATTGCCTGTGCCCTACCTCCAACTAAACTGTGAGAGCCTGGTCCACATCTTCTTGCTCTCTGATGTACCTTCAGTGCCCACCCAGATGGCATAACTACTCTGGACCAAGACTTTGGTTGAATGAGTGAGTGAATGTGTGAATGAACCCCTGCTGGGCAATTGCCAGGACCTTCCTGCAAATCTTACATCAGGCTGCACTGGGGGTGACTGGCCGTAGGTCCCCGAAACCTCCAGGATCTCCAGTGGGGAAGAGCAAGGTCCACAGCTGCCAAACTCTAAGTTTACGCCTGATCTAAGGATGAGGGTCCTGGTTTGTCTACAGGCAGATCCACATGTATCCTGCAATTATTCGAAGGGATGACTTTCAGGTTACAAGGCAGAAGAGCATACTGGATGGAGAAAGCAGAGGCCGTTGGTGTTTCGCCTCCTACTTTTCATCTCTTTGGTTCCCACAAGACCCCAATATTTGATTAGCCATCTAGTGGTTTCATTGTATTGGAAAGTCCTAGCATGCCTGCTCCTCTGTGTTGTCGATTTCTCCCTATACAGTTGGATGAAACAAGCAATCACCCATCCTTTATGCTCCATCAGCCACCAAACTGCAATTCAAAAGAACTGCTAAGACTATTGCAAAAAGAATAAAGTGCAGTAGCATTAAGAGATCAACTTCTTGGGAACAGGTGTTTTTCCAAGCTGCTTTCTGCAGACAGAACTGCGTTTTACCCTCCACCCATGGCTCTGAATTCCACTGTTGATTTGTGAATTGTTGCTTTGCGTAGTCATTTCTAGATAGTCTATGCCAGTTGCCAAGACTAGAAGTTTCAATGTTTCATCCTGTTAACATCAGGCTGCCCAGCCCTGACCTCACATCACCATATTTGAGCTGCTTCCAATTATGAGCTACACTCTACTGCCGGGCTAGAAATAGCTGCCTATAGGTAGAGTGACAACATTTTGTTTTGTTTAATAATTTTCTCAGAAATAGATTTCCTAGGGGCTGGAGCGGTGGCTCTGCGGTTACAGCACTTGCCTAACATGCGCAAGTACATGGGTTCAAACCCCAGCACCCATATACACAACTAAGTGTCAGAGCAGCGAAGGCCATGTGAAAAACTCAATAAAAATTGATTCTTTCTGTCTCTGTATCTTTCTCTCTCACTGTCCTTCTCTCTTTAAAAAAAAAAAAAAGAAAGAAAGAAATAGATTTCCTAGGGCTGCTGCAGTGGCTCGGTGGTTGCCTAATATGCGCAAATACACAGGTTCAAACCCCAGCATCCACGTGTACAACTAAGTGTCAGAGCAGCAAAGGCCATGTGAAAAAACTAAATAGAGTTGATTCTGTCTTTCTCTCTCACACTGTCCCTCACTCTCTCTTTAAAAAAAAAAAAGAAAAAAAAAGAAATAGATTTCTAAATGATGTTATATCACCAGATGATTTTAACAACTCTTAGGGTGTCTTGTCAAAAGCACTTCACTAAGTAAGGAGTCTTTGGTTCTTCCATTTTGGATTTTGTCCTTTGATACCTTTTGCTGAGTTAGGGGGGATCCTTACGCTTGGATGAATGGGATATTTCCCCGGGAGGGCACTAGCCTGGCATCTAAGTATGCAGAATTAGGCTACCCGCAGAAGAGGGACGCCCCTGGATGTTGGCCTTCTAGCTGGATTGTGTGGACTGGGGATGCCTAATGCCTGGTGGGAGGGAGGTGGTTCCCAGAAGTGTCTGAATCATGAACGCTGGAAGGCTGCTCCTGCTCTGCCAGGGCCCACCGTGAGAGCCCTGGGGAGGTGGTCTCAGCATTGCCCACAAGTGCACAAGCGTTGGGGGGCGCTGTGGACAGAGACGGTGGGTTAAGGGAGGGCAGGGTGTCCTGGCGGGGCTTGCGGGGCGGGGGCGAGAGGAACTCGTTGGTGTTTATTATAACTTCACTCCCTTTAAAAGGAAAACTATGCCGGGAATCCGGGAGGTGGCGAACAGAGCTCGTGTGGCGAGGACGAGGATGTGACCCGCTCCCGCAGCTCGCTGCCCTGGGTGTCCCCAAAGCTGGTGCTAGGCAGGTGGCGGCGTCCACCTCGCATTCTCCACCCTTGTCTCCCACCCCGCAGCCGCCACCTCCCACCTCTGCACCCCTCAACCTTGCGCGCCCCACCCTTCCACCCCTCGCCGCCACCTCGCGAGCGGGGCGGGCGGGCGGAGCCGCTCTTGCCTTTTTTGGGCGTCTCCCTCCTCCGCACCCGGGATCAGCTGCCCGCTGCGGCGGCGGAGCCAGTCCAGAGGCGACCCGGGCTCAGCGTGAGCAGCCACCATGACGGGAAGGTAACAGCGGGCGGGACCGTGGACGGGGCAGGGAGCTCAGCGGACTCCTGTCCGCGGGGGGCACCGCATGCTGGACCCGGGCAGGCACCCAGGCCAGGACCCCACCCTCCATCAGTCCTGCTGCCGCGCGGGACCCAGCCTCGGATGTTCGGGGGCAGCAGCCGGGGCGACCCTACCCTCCAGGCTCCCTGGCTGCAGCTCGCTTCAGGGCAGAGCCCTCTCCCTCTCCCCTCTCGCAGCTCTTCTTCCTGATAGGGCGCCTGGAGCGGCAGGTGGAGCTCCTTCCCGTCCGTCCAGCTAACCCTGCTGGATGGGACAGCGATCCTGTCACTCGGGGAAAACCAGGGCTCCAGGGCCAGCGCACTTGCCCAAGACCACACCAACTCTAAGGCAAAGCATGAAACTTGGCGGTCAGTTTCCACCAACTTCACCGACAAGGGCAGTGCGATCCTGGGTGAGCCAGCTTGGCTGAGCCACCACCTCCTTAGCCTTCCATCTTCTCTGTAAATCAGGGTGTCATAGAAAAAAAAAAGGTCAATAATAGCGAAGGGCATGTAGGAATTTGACCAGAACTGTGCCCAAGTTTTTGGGCATGGGACTCTCCCGTCCTGTCCTGTCCTCTGCTCCCTGGCTTCTTGTGCCATTTTGCAGATGAGGTAACTGACATCAGGGAGGTTGAGTGACTGTGGGGGCTGGTCACATGTTAACCAGTGTCCAGCCAGTGTTGACCTCTGCAGTCCATTCTGGAGCACGGCTGGGTACAAGTGCATGACTCAGAGGTGGGTGGGAAGGGCTGGCCGCTTTCTAGCCAAGCCCTGGCAGAAACATGTTCCTCTTCATCATCCTTTGAGTGCTGGCTCCTGGACTGAGAAGGGAGACAGCCCCTACAGCCTTTACTGGGAAAAGAAGGGGAGCGGAGAACAGTGCTCAGGAGTTCAGGGTGCCCTCCCAATCCATCCAAGTACAGGGCAGTCCCCTGACCACAGGAGCACACCCCTCTGATCACCACAGGGCTGTGTGTGTGTGTATGTGTGTGTGTGTGTGTGTGGGCAGCCTCCAGAAGCCCCAAAGAGCACGATCTTGTCATTCAGTGAGACCTGCCCTTCAGATGTGTTTCGATTTTCATTCTCGAATCATTTTCCTGATTTTGACCAAGGATGTGGGCAAAGCCAACCCCTTCAACTTAGAGAAACTGAGAAACCTTGGCCCAGACCCGTCTGTGAGATGAGATGAGATGGAGGGACCCACCCCAGGAGGGTGGCAGCTGTCATCCCACAGGCTGCCTGTGGTCACTCCTGTGTGCTTGTGGAGCCCTGGCCTCCTTTCACTGCAGGACTCCCTGCCATCTACCTGGTTCTCCACCCTCAGTTTTTGAGGAAAAGGACGGAGAGAAACAGGGATGGTGTGCAGCAGCCACGGAATCAGTGTGGAGGCAGGGCCAGGGTGTGTGAGAGGCTGCCTACCTCTCCAACTGGAAAGATCTTAAGTAAACCAAGAGTATCTGCCTTACTCAGTAGGAAGTGAGGCTGGAGCAGAGACCAGAGGCACCTTTGTTCCCTGGACAGGAGTCATCTTAAGTTGGAGTTGCTTGGCCCTCCTTGGAAAGGAAGGTTGTAAGGATCCACAGCCAGTGGCCATCCAGGAAGGCAGGATGTGGTCAGCTGCTCTCCTGCTACAGGGGTCCAGGAGAAATGCTGGTTATCAAATTACATGGGAAGGATGAACACTTTTCCTGGTCAGAGTAGTACTGCCCAACTTAGAGAATTAGGAAAACCTCAGAAACAGGCGCTCACGGATATAAAAAAAAAAAGCAGAAGGCATTCGTATTTGTGCTTCACAGAGCTACCCTTCATGGGCATTTTTTGGTGGCTTTCTCCAGGTCTTTTCTCTTAGAATTTCCCCCGCTCATTTGTTCTGCACAGCTGTGAGTCGTCCCAGAGCATAAGTTCACATCTTCCTTTGAAGCCTGCCCTTCTGCCCGCAGTGTTGTTCTAGCCCTGGCTTCCTGCCCCTCCGCATGTCGGGCTCCTGGCCAGGCCAGCTGGTGAGGAACAGACGTGCAGCTCAATCACCGGAGTGGGTGAGACTTATTCCTGTCCCAGAAGCTGTGGTTCATTTGCACTGTTTCACGCCATGGTGCCCCTCCATGTCCATTGCTCACCCATGTTGCTGGGGTAACTGCTCATTCTGGATCCTGGTGCCCCTTCTCCTTCCCCCGGGGCTGCTTACAGTCAGGCTGCTTTTTGAAAACATCTCCTCTGCTCACACACCTGCCCCAGAACCACAGCAGGTGAGAGCAGAGGGAGGGCAGTGAGGAGCTTCCAAAGTGACCCGGAGTGGCATTCGAGAGGAACTGCCCTTTGCAAAAAGCACCCATGGGTGCTTTGCAGAGAAAGGGCTGCTGAGGAAGAGATGTGTAATCAGATGGTCAGGAGGACCACCCAGGTCCCTCCTGGGTGGCAGATGGAATAGAGCCGGGGAGGCAGAGCTGAGCTAGGGGCAGAAAGATCAGTGAAGCATGGAGTGTGGTGTGGCTGCTCAGGGGGAGGGTGTACTGGGAAAGAGAGGGACTCAGTCCAGCCTGCAACACAATGACTTTGGAACTGAAAACCAGGTTCTTTTTTTTTTTTTGTCATCTAGATATTTATTTCTACTTTAAAAAAAATTTTTTAAAGAGAGGACAGTGAGAGAGAGAGAGAGAGGGAGAGAATCAATTTTTATTGAGTGTTTCACATGGCTTTTTTTTGCTCTGACGCTTAGTTGCGTATGTGCGTGCTGGGGTTTGAACCTGTGTACTTGTGCATGCCAGGCAAGCACCGTAACTGCCGAGCCACCGCTCCAGCCCCCCTTATTTCTACTTTTAACCAGTGCATTATAATTACCAAATAGTGGATTCATTGTGACATGTTCACACATGCGACCCAGGCTCTTTTATACAGCTTAAGGGAACTTTGGCATGATCACTGTTCTACAGGGTAGAGGTAGGAGGGTCACCTACCCAGGGACCCAGCCTTCCCTGGCATTCCTGAAAACAAAGCCCGGGAGGTGGTATCCACAGCAGTGTGCATTTAGCGGCATAGCCCCTATAGAGTGGGTCTCCCCTACCAGGTGAACATCATGCGCTGTGGCTGCCTCGTGCACAACTACACTCTGAGCTCCCTGGGCTGCTAGATCTGCCCCCTCGAATCTTCCAATGGTGCCTGTCTCCTATCGGGCAAGGGGTGTGCCCAGTGAGCCCCTTGGAGAAGGAATTGGCCAACGTGTAGGTAGGGAGCTGCCAGAGCCCTTTGGATAACACATGGGGTTGCAATGCACTCAGGGGCTTAAGTAAAGTGTGAAGTGTGTGACCAGTGATGTGGCTTGTAAAGACATGGCACAACCGAGCCCACAGTGCTGATTGTGAGCCCAGGTGTTGAGCTGCCCCCCTCATCAGCCACCGGTGTCCAGCAGGGGAGCCTGCTTTGTGCTGTACGTCCAATTCTGTGTTGTAAATAGCCCTCCAGGCTCATTTCAGACTACCTACATGATGTGAACAGTTTGAAAAATTCCTGAAATTTTAACAATCAGATTTTTTTTTTTGCAATCTTTTGTTTAGTTTTTCATGTGGCTTTCATTGCTCCAAGACTTCGCTGTGTATGTGGTGCTGGGGTTTGAACTCACGTACTCACGTTTGCCAGGCAAGCACCATAACCACAGAGCCACTGCTCCAGCCCAACAATCAGGATTTTTAAGCCAGCAGAAGATGGCCCATATTTTCAATGAGTTTCTGTTCTGCCTCTCAAGTACTATTCCTTTCTTTTTTTTTTCTTCTTCTCCCATCTATTATGCCTGAGATGGGGTAATCTATGAATGCAGGTTTACTTAGCTCATGGCTCTGGAGGTCAGTAAGTCTAAAAGCATGTGCCAATGTCTTGTGAGGGCCTTCTCACCGCATTATGGCTGAGGGTATCCGTGTTGAGACAGAGCAAGCTCCTAGATTGGATCTCTCCTCCTCTCTCTCTCTCTCTCTTTTTTTTAAAGAGAGGACAGTGAGAGAGAGAAAGAATCAATTTTTATTTAGTTTTTTTCACATGGCCTTCATTGCTCCTACATTTAGTTGTGTACGTGGTGCTGGGGTTTGAACCTGCGTCCTTGTGCATGCCAGGCAAACGCCGTAACTGCTGAGCCACTGCTCCAACCCCTAACTCACTCATTTCTTGAGCATAAACCCAGGACTGGAATTTCTAGGTATTATGGTAACTCTATGTTAAACTTTTTGAGAACTTGCCAAACTCTTTTCCAAGTTAACTACATGGTCTTATATTTACACAGATTTACACCAGGAGTGTATGAGAGTTCCAGTTTCTCAATGTCTTCCTTCACTTTAGTGTCTGGTTTAGAGGACATGAAGTGTGTGACCTTGTGGTTTTGATTTTCATTCCATCATTAATGATGTTGAACATCTTCTCAGGGATTTATTGGCCACTTGTGTACCTTCTTTGGAGAAATATCTACTTGATTTCTTTGCCCTTCCCAGGGTCATTTTACCACTAAGTCATGAGCCCATCCCTTTAAATTTTTTTTTCTTTTTCAAAGAGAGAAGGACAGTGAGTGAGAGAGAGAGATAGAATCAATTTTTATTGAGTTTTTCACATGGCTTTCCTTGCTCTGACACTTAGTTGTGTACGTGGGTGCTGGGGTTTGAACTCGTGTACTTGTGCATGCTGGGCAAGCACCGTAACCACTGAGCCACCGCTCCAGCCCCATCCCTTTAAATTTTTAAAGTTTATTTTATTTATTTATTGACTGATTTTTTAACTTTTTTTTTTTTTTTTTTTGCAGGGGGGACCAGGGATTGAATCCAAGGGTGCTTAACCACTGAGCCATATCCACAGACCTTTTTATTTTTTTGTTTTGAGATGGGTTCTCACTAAGTTGCCTAGAGCCTCACTAAGTTGCTGAGGCTGGCTTCGAACCTATGAGCTCTTGTCTCAGCTTCCCAGGCTATTGTGATTTCAGGCAAGCACCACCATGCCTCCGGATTTCCACAAACCTTTGATTAATTTGCAGAGTTCTGAAAAAGTAGATTCTGACCATTTTGCTGGCTTTTTCTTTGTTTTTATAGAAGGATAAACTTCTGGAGGCCCTTACTCTGTCACGCTTACTGCTACTCTTACTGTGTTTTTTACAACTGTGTCCTCTGGAACCAGAGTACTGGCTGGGTAGCCCAGTATGGCATCTACCTCCACCCCTGCAGCAGGGCTGGTTACAGAATGGGTGACCAGGCTGTGTAAGGATTAGGGATTGGGCTCAATCAGACTCAAAAGCCTCTCCCTATTTCTAGCTTCTGGTGTCCTGTTTACAATATTTGTTGAATTGCTTATTACTTGGTAACCTTATACTTGAACTTCATTTACATATTAGGTTGTACAAAACATTTGTGGTTATAGCTTCTGGGTTAGCTTGCTGTTACTAGAACATATATCTGAGATAATCTACTTATAAAGTGAAAAAGTTTATTTTAGCCTATGGTTCCAGAGGTCCCAGTCTATGATTGACTGACCCTTTTGCTTTGGGCCTGTGGTGACACATTATGGCAGGAGGGCATGTAGAGCAAAATCACTCAACTTGAAGTCAAAAAGCAAAAGAGAAATAGGAAGGGCTGGAGTCTCACTGTCCCCTTTAAGGGCACACCTCCAACAACCAGTAGACCCCACCTAAAGATTCCAATATCTCTTAATAGCACCAACGGCTGGGAACAAAGCTTTTAAATGTGGGCCTTTGGGGTCATTCCAGATCTAAACTATGGCAGCCTCCTGCCTGTGTTTATGTGTGTGGCCCAAGGGCCCCTCAAATACGTGTTCCTTCCTGGAATAAAATGGTGGCCCTGGGAGAGAGTTCTGGGATCTAGTGTTCAGGATTTCTGCACGGCTGAGCTGGGGTGGTAGGAGCCCTAAGACCTGGGCACTGACTTTAAGCTGCCCTAACAAAACTTTCTGCCTAAGCCTTCTAAAGTCTCAGCTCTCCACAGCGCAGAGTGGGTATATATGCTATTTGGCTCTTCCAGGCTCAGCTTCTGTGTGTCCTTTTCATCCCTAGGGCACCTTTAAAAAATATTTGTTGAATTGATCAGCGTTGGCTAACTTTAGAATTGGGCTGTGTTTATAAATGATATTGCACCCAGTGCTTGCAGTCACCTGACTGTATTTTGAGGCTGACCCCACAGCGGTTAATGAGTCCTTCCCCATGTTTGGATGTGATGTGTGGACCTTGTGGTGTGGGCCCTGGTATCTGAGTGGCAACAGCGACCCTTCAAAGCTTTCCTCTCACCCCAGTTTGGGACATCTGCTGTCTGGAATGTTGGCTACCATCTCTTTCTTGGGGAAAGTGGAGAAAAATACCGCTCGTGCTCTCTGAACTTACTAGAAAGGGTCTTCAAGGAAACAGAATCAGTGTTAAAATTTTCTGTGAGTGCTCTGGATCTTAATTTTTTTGTGGATCACAGTGACTGCTTGGCCAGAAGTGACCACAACGCTATCACTGACTTTGGGTGCTTTCACTTGGACGGCAAGTAACCCGGCGATCTCTACAGGTAAAAATCCCTCTGCTTCTGCTCTCCCTGGCAAGTCAGGGGGCTGCCTTTCCTCTAAATTTTTAGGGTGTAGACTCTTTTGGGGTGGTTGGCTCTTTGTTGCCTGCGTAAGATCTAGGCTGCCCTAGTCTAGTCTTTGTGGCTGCAGATCTCAGAGAAGGAACAAATTGAGATGTGGGCAGATG